>JAUKNK010000449.1:0-166822 GCA_030765055.1 Mantis religiosa | reverse complement strand
GAAGGTGGATTGCGTCTTATTGATCCAGTTGATACACTTTCATGAAGAGTAACTGAATAATGCCGCTTTGAACTCTCTAGAGTAAATAGAGATTACGAACCATTGATAATCAAATATATAATGTGACCAGACACGTTCTGACAGACTAGCAAGAAGTGCATCGTTTCCTCTCATCGAATTTAACAAACACCTGGGCTTATTCAAAGTATGTATTTCTTTTACTACGTCACGTCAAGTGTTTACGTTTCAGCTCTACGTTCACGCATACATGACAATCAATAATGCTGTTCATTACAGTAATTACGTCGCAATGCATTGTTATAATAATTATAACATCTACCTTATTTATGTCTATTAGGAAAACTATTTGAACTAAAAATATGAGGTTTCCATGGCTATGTTAAATATATTACTTTCTCCTTCCTCATGAACCAGTTTTTGCAAGATATTAATTGTCTTAGCGCAAATAGTATTTCATACAAATTGATTAGGTTAGCGCTTCTCATATACAGATGTATTATTTTATCTTGACAGGAATCCTGTGCGGTAGGGATGAGTAGCAACTGTGGTGGGGATAGTGTACCTATCGCCACAATTCGTCACACGCGTAAGATTACGAGAGGGGAGGGTGGTGCATAAGGTGTCTAAAAACAAGTTTCATTCTTGAAGCAAGTTTTGCAGCTCTTATAAACTAAGTTGTAATTCTTACTATGGCAGTAGTCTACACACTTTTGTTGGATCTTAAATAGTACATAGGCATTTTGAACAAAACCCTGTTCTTCTCCAGCAGGCATGATAAACAACTGTCGGCCTTTCAATATCGCTGCAGAGTCCCTGTAACGTATTTCACTCCAGGCATATGGTCCAGTATGTGCTGTATTTATATAAGTTTCATCCATATAAACTATATAAACTTCACTTCGATATCTCCGAATATTTCGTAAATACTTAAGCCTTTTTGAACGTATGGTGCGATTATCGATTAAAATTTGTCTGTCAGGCTTAGTGTTTTTTTTTTTTTTTCAAATAATCCTAGCTTCAAATGAACACCTCTTAATGTTCAGACACTGCCTTGGAAGTCAGTAGAAATTTTAGCTTCATAAGCACTTTCTTCAAGGTTGGTCTTTGTTTTTCTGTGCTTTAAAAATATTCATAGTTCGCCTAACTACTCCTGAATTAAAACATCCAAATTAGATTTTGTGCATGTTTTTAATCTTTGTTTACTGGGCATAGAGAAGGACGTTGTTGCACTAGCACCAATGGCTTTTCTTTCCTTAATAACTCACCTAAACTGCTTTCAGACACAACTGTTGCCTCAGATACCCTTCCCCAGATTTTTATAGCTGACACACACCATTGTTCCCTTTTTTATAAATCTATGGATATTGGTTATTACTTCTCGTGATTTTAAATGTGGCACTGCATTTCGTAATGTGCTGCTATGAGGCGTCATTTGTAAATGCTCTCTTGGAACCAGGAGACAAGCACATTTTGAAACAAGCTGTAGTAGTACCGAGGAGCTCTGCGCGTGTTCACTTGCTCGCAACTGGTACGCAACTGACCTGCCCTCCCCTCCAGTTGCAACCGTTCTGATGTGGACTCGTCCAGATACCACTGCGCATCTCTCTGCACTTTTCAAGATAAAAAGATACATCTGTACCACTTAGTGGGAATGCAATACAACACAGCAGGATTCTCATTTGTTGCTCACCTAGTAGCGCTCAAGGACAAATACCTTCCAATTTGAAACACATAATAATCTAGCCGATAGGCTAACTGTTTACCGTGTAATGTGGCTCTCCACTCAGGAGACCTCGGAGTGATTGTTTTGTCTATATAATTTAAGCCTCTTAATAAATAAATTTAAAATATTTAATTGCATTACAGCCAGGCACACAGTATTTTACCAGAATCTTCGGAGAAGTTTGAGAGAAATTGTAAAAAATAACAATTTATCATGGGATTGGAAATCCTTATAGATCAAAGCTCAAAATGTGGAACTAGGCGAAACTACATTTTAGCTGCATTCACAATAAACTTTGCAGCGGGAATTAAGGACACGTCGATAAATTGTCGTGTCGTCGCTGCTTTTCGAAGGTGGAATACAATGACTCCACGTTCTCTTTCGCTATTATTAAGCGAGATGCTGCTTCTCGTAGATTTCTGCCTCAGCTGCTCAGCATGGATCTTGCACTCTGGGTATGCCTAGGATATTAGCGCAGAAAACCCAGAGCTTTCTTTGAAATGCGATTTATTAACATAAAATAGAATTGAAGGTTTGCCGATACGTCTTTGTAGCTACGGCCGCCGGATAGGTTCACTGGTTCACTACTATCACAATATACCACAATGCTGGTTGGGTTGATGACCAGCTGCCTGTGGATCAACCTCCTTCCACGAGTGTTTCAACCCAAGTGACTTCTTTTCCCTAGTGGTCTCAGATCACGACGCTACATCACCTTAACCCCCTACAAATTTTAGCGCGAAACATCACGTGGTCACGCCAACCAAGAGATCTTTCACTTATTTTCCTGGACCAGGTGTTCAGTCAGTTTCCGAGAAAACTGGTCTCAGGAGTAAGACAAGTACCTGACCTGTGACCCTTCTTACCTGAGAGAATGTAAGCTTTCACGGCCGGAGTCCATAATACAATTGGTTGTTTCCGGGCTGTTCTGTTGGAGTAAGAACCAAACGTTTCGTCCACAACTACGGTAGACATCATCAGTGGCGCGGTCGAAGCTTTCTTGCAGAGAGTTTGGCTGCGTCTGAAGCGTTCAGAGATCCAGAGGTAGTCCTAGTCGGGCGGGGCAATGTTTCTTTTTCCCCGTCCGGGTGTCTTCTGTCGCAGTACCTAGCCGCTTTGCGGCTTAACATGCGAAGTGAGTCTAGATGGATTTGTTTTTTGTTCTGCTGGCGGTAGGTTTTTTGTTTGTGAGAAAACTTTTTGTGTTAACTGGTTGCCCTTGAGTGTTCTCAGAAGGCAACATCTAGGCGGGTTTGTTACGTTCTCCCGTTGGGGGAGGATCTGTTTAGAGCATTTGCCCCGTTTTGAGTACGGGTGGCTGACGCTTGAGCCATCAGGCGTAGTGCCTGAGTCGCGCTATTTGTACTGGTAGTTGGGGAGCGGAGCCTGGGTAGTCCGGCAATGGTGTCCTGTGATTGGTCCGCGTCATTTTTGGTGGTTAAATGGCGTTTCCTGTTTTCGATAACAGGATGCCACTGATGATGTCTACCGTAGTTGTGGACGAAACGTTTGGTTCTTACTCCAACAGACCACGGCAAAACAGCCCGGAAATTACCAATTGTATTACCTTCTTACCTGCTTGCACAAATTTATCCCATTCTTGTCACTTTTAACACCAACTAAGCCACCACTAACTGTACCTTTTTAACATGCGCTGACTTCCAAAATATATAATTTCAATATTTTATGCATTTATAGTCAAATTATTGTTACTATGAGTACTTAAATCACCAGGACACACGCATGATTAAATATAAAATGAAAATGAAGTTTGTAGAACGGTTTGCACCTGATCACTTGCAAAACAAACACACTATTTGCGTGTAGATGCGTTCACCTGTTACTGATAGCTGCCAAAAGCTTTTAAGGACAGAAAAATGCCTCACATTTGCATTACCGACTTTAAACGCTGTTACAGAGATGGTAAACTTTCATAAATTATATAGCCAATTAATATATAAGTCTTTCTTTGATTGAATGATCTTCATTGCCTATTTTTTCACCAGAAAAAAATTCATATTGTAATGTATAATGTCTGTGAGCTGATAGGACTAATAGGGCTAATTGGATAAATGCCTTCTCTGCATAGTTATCATGCTTGAGAGGCCTATGGTTTATATTCAAGTTGTGGCCAGTGATGGCGCTGTCATTGTTAACATTATGCGTCCCTCTCATGTCGCTGTAATTCCGCACTATATAGCATTCCGAGAAATGGACCCCATCATCCATGACGTCACTGGTCCCATCGCTCGTTAATCAAAGTAACGACTCGGAAAACTCTACACTGTCGCGCCGAAGACCAACTTCTTGAGGTCCTAAAGGGTTAATTACAGCACGAGAACTAAATGTAAATACTACATTCCTACAGGAACGTTATATCTCCTTTCCTGTGGATATTTGTTACTTTACCACTTTGGAAGGCCTCATACATATATGAAAGATAAGGACTAGTGCAAAATAAAAACTTTCAACAGAAGGAACGGATTATAGGAGGAACTTGTAACTCCCGGTAAATGCAAATAAATTAAAAGTAGAAAAAATGCCAAGAAAGCGGGAAAAACTGTGACCATTTCAAAATATAAAATAAGTATAAAGTAAAAGAGGAAAAATAGAAAGATTACACAATACAAATGCAGACGGGGATAGTAAATAAATAAATGTGTAGTAATCAGTATGATATCAATAAGTATATAAATAATATAAAATAAGAGTAATATGTACCTATAGAAAATTGAACATATGAAGGGTAAAATGTGTGCAGTAAACTGGCTAATGTAGAAAGGCTTAGCAGCTGGATCACACCTGAGGAAACCCCACATGTGAAAGTTATTTTCTGTTGTTTTATTTAAAATTGATTTTAAGTATCGTAAACTGGCTTACTTTGTGACTGTAGGTGTTACTTTATGATATATAGACAGATTTTTGTATTTTAAATCTCGCCCCGCAACCATGAGGCCAGAAACGCTAATATTTGCGCCATAATCTTGCCCGATATATCATGCTATGTGGATGCTGGAACCAGAAGCCGCCATGATGTATTAGTTGCCGCTCTTTACTGACTTACTGAGACCTGTTCTCGTGTTCTTCACTCAAACTCCGGATACCTTGTTGAAGCGCAGGACGTGACAGAACCACCCAATACAATATCTGTTTTTGTTACTTAATAATGCTGATGAGTAATCTTTGCCTGATGACATTTACGTGAGATATGAGAATATAATCAAAATATCAACATCTGAAGGGGCTCCTTTGTTACACGCGTACAGTATAACCCCACGGGATGTAGTTTACAAATTATATTTTTTTCTCTCTTTTGCAGTCTGAAAGAAAGTGAAAAAGTATTTTGAGGACGTACAAGCTTAAGCTAGGTGCGCGTCACTACCGTAATTACACAGAGGATACCCTAAATAAGGTAGTACAGTTGATGCTAACGAAGAAGTTGTCTCTCAGGGAAGCATCTTGGTTTGTGAGCTGATTTTGAGAGTAATAGGTATACATACTTTGACTTGAGTATTGGCAAAACTTCTCTATCTTATGCGTATGTACTGTCCTTCATTTTCAGATATAATATTCATAAAAACACTTTATGGATGAAGACAAAAGAAGCACGAGGGTTGACTGACAAACGTAGAAAAATTCCTGGTCGTCAGCCTGTATTTAAACAGGAGGAAGAAAATAAATTCGTGGCTCATGCAATTGCTACGTCCATATTTGGTTTCCCAATAACTACGTTTGATCTACGTTGTGTGGTGAAAGCTTATCTGGAGAGCACAGGGAGAAGAGTGCCGGTGTATAAGGATGGCTGTTTTCCTGGAACAGATTGGGCACTATCTTTTATGAAACGCCATAAACAAGTTCTATCTAAACGAATGTACAAGAATATTAATTATGCAAGGGCCTCGACCGACAAGGATATAATAGATACCTAATGGATAAAAGACAAAGTTTAGAATAACAAGTGAAAATTGTCACCACTTTTCCAGGTAATGTTATGCAAATTTTGAAGCGATGCGCGTTCTAGCCTCAGTCTCCAGAATGAGTCTTCTCTAAGGGTATGCGTGAGTCAATAAGGGAGTAAGGGATGGCAGTGATGACACTGGAATCCAAGTTTAAGGCTTGTTTAGTAACAGTTTTTTTATAATTACATAAATCACGAAATTGCCAACCAAGGGACACCAATCTATGTTACGGTCCGGAATTACCGTATGTGCAGTGTATATTACGTGATAACACGTAATTTGGTAGTTGTGCAGGAACAAATACTTTCCCTAGTCAGGTCTTCCTTCCTGGACGGACCGTCCAGCTGGTTCGATTCTATTCACGCCAGAATTCCCCTGATCAAGTCCACCTTTTGTTACATGTGGACCTTTGTATCTTTTGTTTCAGTCAGCAGCTACTAAGGAAGGGTCCAAGAAAGCCAATTTACCCAAGTGTTTGCCAGATAGATAGCGCGCGATGATGCCGTCCCTGTAGTTATCTGCTAAACTTAGCAACATTCTGTGGAAACGTACATTTTTAACTACGTTTCCACAGTTTTGCCTACACACGGCTAGTGTGAAAGAGCAATTAATTTCCATTCATTGACCTAATAGTGGTTAACTATAAAGTCCGGGCCTTAAAGTACTTACAGCCCGCCTCGGTAGCGTGGTGGTAGCATGTCTTCCTCACGTTCAAGAGGTCCCAAGTTCGAATCTCAGTCTGGGTGAGTTACCTGGATAAGGCTTTTCCGGGGTTTTCCCTTATCATGTAAGACGAATGTCGGGTAACTCTAAGCTCTATGGACCCCGGACTCATTTGAGCATCATTTCATCCATTCCATTCATTGTCCGATATGACTTAACGTTGGAGGACGTAAATTACAAAAAGAAGTACTTACAGGTTGTAAGTTACCATAAAGGTAGGGGTCTCATGTGTTTATGAGAACTCCTAAGTGGTTTACCAGGAAAAACACGAGTTAATTGGAGAATTTAATGTAAAATCGGCACGTTGGTCATAGTAGCTCAATGGTTAGAGAGGCTGGACGGAGACCAGAAGATCCGTGATTCAAATCTCGGCTATGGCATTGAAGTTTTCAGTCTGGCTCTACCCTTTGAATAATAGTTTAGTTGTGAACAGACAAGACTTAGAATCTCTGAAGAAGCTCGGTGGAGTTAAGGGCGTAAGGTCAGATATGTTTTCATCGTCTAGACCACAACCTTCAACCCCCAAAACAATATTCTATTGAAATATACCCAGTGTTCATAAATAATCTATTACAAGTACTTATTTACTGAATCCCTATTTTGGGTATCAAAATGCTAAAGTAATTTCATAAAAGAAAGGAAAATTAAATATTATTTATGATTTTGGTAACAAGAAAGTTAATTTAAATTATCAAGAAATATTATTTTGAATGTTACCTAAACTGTTTTGAAAAATGATTTAAAAGAAAAATTATGCAAAGTTTTATTGAATTTAACAACCATAATAATTATAATTGTTTATGACGTGGCCCAATGGTAAAATGTTTACTTCCATAGCAACGGAAGAACCAGTAAATCTTCTGCGTTTAGCCATCGTAGAAAAGGGCTGTGTGTTAGTATCCATATGTCTGCAGAATGAACTAAGGCAGAAAATATTGAGAAAGCAACATAATTTTTGTTTTTAAAACTACGTTATATCAACCTTAACAAATGTGATTATTTGTTCAGCGCTTAAAATATTATTTCAAAAGGTTTATAATAAAGATTTGAATTGCGCAAAACGTGCAAACAAGATTGTACAAAATTTCACCAATGACTCTGTTCTCATCTTACAGTGCAACACATGATATCTCTCACACTAGTCGTCGCCACTTATACACACACAATCTGGGCCGGGTTCGTGGAATCTCTGTGTACTGCATAGCTTGTGGTGAAATCCATTCACAGAAAGTCTTATCACTGTATGGCGTAGTTCGTATCCTCCCTGTGTCCATTCACGGCTTGTAATGGCATCAGTAGCATAGAATTCGTCCCATATTTTGCATTTTTTCTCGTGTAGTTCACACAGCAGGTCCTGATAGGCTGGAGTCGTTGGTAGTAAGAGCTTTAGTCGCAGGTCTTCTATGAAGAAAGGTTCTCTGGCTAGCTCATATACGAGTCGAGAGGGCGTGTATTTAGAGAGACAAAACACCCTTTTCAAGTATGTGGCCTTAAACTTCCCTATTTTTTCAAGGCTTTTCTTCTTTACATGTGCCCATATGTTTTCTAGCCCATACGTTGCAACGGGGTTAATTTTTAGCTCAAATAGTTGTAAGGCTGTTTCCAAGGATAGTTTGCTTATTGAGTTTATGTCGCTTATGGCTCTTATAGCTTTCTTAGAGGGGAAAACGGGAATAAATGTATAGGAAAAACCAACAACAGTGTAAATAGGGTATTTGGGTAGGAAGAAGGATGGGGCATGGGAGGGATGTTGTTCTGGGGTGATTCTATTTTTTGGGGCCTGTGGTGCTAATTTAGTTGGGACTGTTGAGGCGAAGTTGATGGCCGGTACCGCCGAAGCAACCCGGCTCTTCGTGGGTAAAAACTTGGTGTGCGGAAAAACCCGCTTGTTGTGATCAGGTAGCAGTCATGATCCAGGGGACCCTGGCTACGACCTGTGTACAGTGGTGATCGTTATATGCGTAATCAGATGGAGTCGTTAAGTCCTCGTGGGAATTGGTTTGCGGTGATGCAGAAGGGCCAAGGCCGTCAACAGCTCATGGTCGGGGAAGGAGGCGGCGTTGCAGGTCTGATGGCGGCGGCGTCCTGCGTGTGTGGGTGTCTCGACGTGGCAGAAATTGCGGCGGACGGACCCCGTGTTCTGGAGCCAGGGACATCTTCAGGTCGTAGATGCTCTGGGTGATGTGATCCTGGTGTTCGCGAAGGGCTTCGTGTAGCTTCTTGTTGGGTGCTGTATCATTGATGTATCCAACAATCTTTTCAAGCTTGCCCTTGCAGTAGCTTAGTGTGTCGTCGGGTGGGTTGTCGCAGAAGGCGTTGGTGATGCGGTCAATTATGGACAGAAGAGTGGCAATCCCTTCTTCATGTTGGGCTGCGCAGTCCTGGAGCTGGGTGTTGATTGACTCTACTAGCTGTTGCTGCGGTGTAAGTCCGTCCATGAGTTGGTTGGAGAGCGTGGTCAGCCTGTCTTGCATGTCCTGGAAGGCGGCCTTGGTTGTGCTGCGTTGGGCGGCAGCAGCTGCTAGGGATTCCTCTATGTTGCCCAGGCGCTGGTTTATGTTTAGGAGCTCAGAGTGGAGGTCCTGAACTTCCACCGCTGGGGGACGGTTGTTGACGGCGGTGACAGTGGTTGTCAGGAGCTCCTCGAGTCTGCATAGCTTGATGCTGGTTCGGTGAAGCTCCTCTCGTAGACCACCAAGAGCTTGCTGCCAATCGGCGGGGCTCACTGGTGGTTGTGTTCCGAGGTGTTGGTCCACTGGTGTTCCTGCGTGGGTAAAGTGGGCACTGCGCCTGTCCAGTAACATGACCAAGACCATTGCATGTGGCGCAGTACCTGCGTTGGCGCCTCAGGTCGTGTGCCTGACACACTGCTGTGGGATTAGGAGCGCCACAGTAGTGGCACCGCGGAGGCGCGGTGCATGTGTCAGCGGTGTGCCCATAGGCGCAGCAGTGTCTGCATGGAGAGTGGCGCTGCAGTTTACTGTTCTCAACTTTCAGACACTGCCCAAGTATGGGCAGGCCTGAAGCTAAGGCGGCGTCGCGATCCTTCTGATCTTTGAACTGCAGACGCACACATGTTGTTGGATCCCTCCTGCTAGTGATGCGGGTGGCGCTGATCACTGAGGGCCGCTTATGTGATGCGGCGGTGAGAAGGAAGCTAGAAGGTAGGTCCCTAGGAGCTCCGCCGATAACTGCGGTGTGTAAGGTGGCAGTTGTCGGCTGGTGTGGAGTGGCGGCAATAGTTGCCATTGCTTGGGTGGTTGGTGCTGATGGAGTCTGTCTGCCTGCATGGCTGCAAGGCGAGGGATCCACTGGCAGTGATGCAGCCGTAGTTGGCTGAGGATTGCTCGGGGATCCAGTCGCCGTGTTGCGCGGTGAATCGCTGCGCTGGCTGGTGTGCTATGTGGCGGGGGAGGCAGGCCTCCGTGAATCCTTAATCGGCGTTGTCTCGGAAGAGAGAGATGCGTACTCGACGGAGTATAGCAGCATTTACTCTGTCGTTTATATGGAGTGTGAATATGTTTCCATGTGTCTGGAGAGTAATCCCTAGGTACGTGAAGTTGGTAACTGATTTTAGCGGTGTTTCCCCCATGAAGAAAATTTTGCATTTGCCCCCTCTTCTAAAGGTCATGGAGACAGTTTTCTCTGCATTAAGTGTTAGTTCATTCTCCTTTGCCCAGTCCACTAATTGGTTGAAAGCATTTTTAGGTCACCCTCTGAGGTTGAGGTCAGTGCCATGTCGGGTTTTATTGCCTGGACGATGTCTGCCATGGTTAAGATGAACAGCAGGGGGCTTAATGGGTCCCCTTGTAGTACCCCAATAGTGTGTTGTATCATGTCCCACTGGTCTATACGACTGTTTATCTACACCCAATTTTTGGTGAGAAGGTTTCTGGTTACTGGGCCAAGAGCATTTTCCAGTTTCTCCATTAGAATGGTTCTATTTATTGTGTCAAATGCCTTTGTATAATAGAGATGTCGCTTGGCCCGAGGTTAAACCTCTTCCGAGCGCTGGTAATCCCCGTGATGCTATATGCCTGCGAGATCTGGGGCATGGCCGCAGATAGCTGGTTGGCATGGCTTCAACGTGCACAGAATAGAGGGCTACGGTCTATCTATTCTGTGGGTCGCTATTTTCCTACCAGGTTGCTTCACGAAGCCTCGGGACTTCCATATGTGGAGGACGAAGATAGGCGCCGGGCATCGAAATTCTACGCAACTTTACCAACTCATAGAAGCGGCCTTGTTATATCATTGGGAGATTATGACTCCAGTAGACGCCGTTCTAGAGAACATCGGGTCCCCCGCATGGCATGCGGGCACCCAAGGTAACCCAGGAGCTAATCCAAACAGCAGCTAAAGCTGAGCTCCACATAATCTCCTAAGTTGTTTGGCAACAAAATTTCTCCCTAACCCAAAACAACAAAAAAACACCAGGGTGCAGGGAATTGCATCCTGTCCTTTCATCCCGAAGGTACAAATTGTAACCTCACAAAATTCTTCAAATCTGAAAACCTACACCATATCCATTCTATAAAATCCCGTTCAAATACCTTACCTGCGGTAAAACCCTTAACGGGTGGGCACGCAGCAAAAACCTTCTGGCTATATACAGCCAGCCAGCACGTCATGGTCATGGTAAAAGATTGCATGCAGCTTTCCTCCGCGGTTTGCTATGGCTGCTTCCATGTCAGATTGAAGGCAGTGCACGGCTTGAGTCGTTGATCTGCCACTTCTGAAACCAAATTGAGAATCGGGCAGTTTCTCGTCAATAATGCTTCTAAGACGTTTACACATTAGTGTTATGAGTATCTTAAGTAGAGTGTTCTCCAAAGCAATACCCCTGTACGCGTTCGGTCAACTGTTCCGTTTTCCCTTGTACAGCATTATCACCTTCGATTTTTTCCATTTATCTGGTACAGCTCCTTGTTTCAGGCATTTATTGAGGAGTGCTGTGAGTGGCGTCACTAGTACCGGGAGCATTGCTTTCAAGTTCTCATTATATGTGCCATCTGGGCCAAATGCTTTATTATTCTTTGTATTCATAATAATGTGGGTTACTTCGTCTTCTGTGAAGAGTTCTGTCTCCTGCATGACAGTTTGGGTCGCTGTGGGGCATACTGGAAGTGTGTCTCTAGCCTGTAGAGTTGATCCCAAACCTCCATTGGGATATTTCTAGGGAATTTCGGTTGTTTTATCTGCAGAGCTTTGTATGGTTTCTGCTTTGCTATTTCTATTAGTCCCTTTTCTTCTTCCTCCCAATATGCCCTCTGTGTTTCTTTTATCTTGATTTTGTACTCTCAAAAGGTTTATAAAAATTAAATTTACAATTTATAAAGAAAAGTATTGAAAATTTATTTCATTCCATCATCTCACTCATCATCCTGAAATAGAATCTCATACTAATAGAAAAGCAGCCCAGGTAAGTTCCAGAATCCAACTTCGAGTAAATCTACGAGAACATCAATTCCATCATCTGCAACATCTACCCATATGCGTAATCCTGTTGCATATGGCTTCCCAACCTGGGACTTAGAAATGATCAACATGGAACATCGCTACCTCCAAAAATATGAAACATTTTGCTACACGTAGAAAAGCTATACAAGGGAACAAATGGCATAGAAGTGAGGCGAATTACCTACAGAAGCGTATGGACATAACTTGGAATTCCCAGAGTAAAGTTTTTCCAGAGAAAAGTATAAGAAATCCTTTTAGTTTTATATGACGCCAAAATAACTAACTTCTGGGAAAAGCGTTATACACTTTGGTAGAATACTGTAGTCATCCAGCAAAACCTTCTTCCAATTCTGATCTTCCAGAGGTCCGGTTCAGTGTTTAGGGGGAGGGAGCATGTTGCATCTCCTACATATTCAATTTGAGGAACTGCTAAATGGTCTGGGCAGGTCTAATGACTAATGGCTTAGTAGATACATTAGACTAGCTGTAATATGTAGCTAAATATTCAACTGTTTCCCAGATAGAGATAATAAATTTGTTTCCTACAAATGTAGGGAACTTAGGACAACAATGATAATAATAAAAACAATAAGAATATAGGCAAAACGCACAAAATTTCGAGCCAGTATTTTAAATTCAATAACAAATCAATATAAGCTTTTCGCATTAGCAAACGGCTTGGAAGATACATTGACACAACATGAAAAATCCAATTCCATGGCCGGGATTTGAACCACGGATCTCCTAGTTTCCGCCCATTAGCTCTAACCCATTGAGCTACCATGGTCAATGTGCCATCCTGACATTAAATTCTCCATTTGACTCGCATATTTCCCCGGTAAACCACTAGGGGGTCTCGCATTCGAGATACACCGTTTGTGGCGACTTACTTACTAAGTACATGAGTCCCAGGCTTCATCATTTAACTCTTATTATTTTAGTTAATTGATGGAAATTCATCATTTCTTCACACTAGGCGCATATAGGCAAAGGTTTTTGATAGATTGAGTCAACATGAGAAATTCAATGCCATGGCCGGGATTTGAACCACGGATCTAACTATCAAAAACTTTCAAAAACTCTTTTTTTAGATATGACTAACGTATCTATTTTAATTTCTTTTTAATTTTGGTAAAGAGAAAGTACTTCTCATGACTTAGTCCTTTATTTCACATTAGAAGTGTATTGTACAAGCAGCACAAAGAGATATTTTTTACAAGACTGTAGACTTCTTTACTTTGCTTCATCATAAGAAAATAACATAGACAGGGACACAGGTTACTGATCTTTAACAGTGCACACACCATTCCCAGCAAGAAATTGAAAGAAAGAAACTTCAGACATAACAACGTGCCAATAATACCCTTTGAGCCCATATTAAGTACAATGATATGTCGTTATTTTCACGTCGTTAGTAGTGATGCTGTGTTGAAATGTTTCATCTGAAGATTTTTTATTATGTTCCGACGGCAGAAAAGCTGGTTTGTGTTTCCTCAATTCTAAAGAAATATTACAAGGGTAAGTGACGGCACTTCTCTGCAACACCACGGGGATGTTACTATGATACCAAAAGACTCAATAAAAACATGAATGTGTAAATAGAGCATCTTCAGAGACGGGGGAAAAAACTAGTACACCGTTGTTGAGGAAGATTTGTTGCGAAAAATAAAAGCAAAACATCAGCTCGAAGGATTTTATTGCCTCTCGTGTGCTTTTCTTTTGCATGAACTGCAACAAGGAGTGTCAAACAACGTTTTCTTGGTGTTTCCAGTGAAAGAAACATCTCATTTCAATTCAGTTCTCGATAGTAACAGTTGCCCGTTGTAAATAACTACATTCAAAATTTTAATACAAATGTTGTAGCTCGAAAAAATTGGATTTCTTTTCGCTCTTTTCAGGTCTAAAGTCTGTAACAACATAAAAAAGGTTTAGCAACTGAAACGCTCCGTTTTTACAAAGTGTAAATCATAAATGAAGGCTTATGACTTGGGTTAGGGGAAGGTAAGTTAATTTTGCAGTATAGGTAATTTCGCAGCATATTTTAAGAGCATGCTGTCACTTGCCTATTGTAATAAGGTTTCACAGCTTTCTCAGCAGGAAGAATAACATCTTACCTTGAAACTGAGATGCATTCCAGACCTATGCTGTAATTGGAGTGCACAGAACAAAAATTTTCTCATTTAGTGACGACGTTTCTGTCGAAGTGGAAGACATGATATATCTATACAAGTTTAAAATTAGTTTCCAGCCATTTGAAGCAAGTTACGCACATTTGAGTAACATGGAATTTATCTATGTGGTGTACTGTGTTGTATGAACAATGGTGTCAATTTGTTTTGTGAGGCATAAGCGTACAAGAACCTTAAGAAACCAGAGCGTTTTGTTATGAAATTGCGTCTACATCTTGAACCATTCACCTCTTCAGCTTTTTAAGTTGCTCTTACATCAGTTCTACGAGTTCCTGCACAACAGTTGCACATTTAAGAGGTGCAAGTACTCTGCATACATAATCACAAAAGCAATTAATTTTAGACTGTTGCCAATTACCTTATCTAATATCGCCAAATCCAGCCAAAAGGCTGGATTACTGCAGAGCTGTTCTTCGACTGGTTCAAATTCTTCATTGCTTCTGTTACATCAGAAAGACCGCTTGTTTTATTAATGGACTCACACAGCTCTCATATTGGAATTGAGGTCATAGTTTTGGCGAAGGCAAATCAGATTTACATAATGATGATACTTGCACACACAAGTCATTTGCTGCAACCTCTTGATGTGGGTGTTTACAGGTATTTGAAAAGCCACTGGTCCAAAAAGACTCAACTCCTACATGTTGGAACATCCCCACCAAAAACCCAATCGTTTCAACTTTTTTGAACTCTTCAAAATGCCTTTCCTCCAAAGTTTTTCCCCTGTGAACATCATTGATGCTTTCAAAATAGGTGGTGTTTGCCCCTTGAACTATGATGCTGTTCCAAAAGAGGCACTAGCGCCCAGTAAGTTGACTAACCAAGGGTCATTTAATCCAACTGCTGTATCTGGATGGATCTAGAAATGAAACTCCACTTTCAGCTGAACGGCATGAGTTGGTGCCAAACTTTTAACACCTGTTGCAAATTCCTAATGCCCCTAAGCACCCCGCAAGGAAACAGAAAAAAGGAATCATTTGCCAAATGCCTCAATCTAGCTGAGGGCATTCAGTCCACGGTGAATATTGCAGGGAGTTCGACCAAACGGCAACATCAAGGCAGCAATAAAGATGATGATTGGATTTGTGCCGTTTCCTCTAAGGCCTATTCGGTTGATGTGAAGAAGAAGACAGGTGCATCATGGACACAGTGCTCATTTTGTTTGACACCTTATCATGACAACTGTCAAACACGGCAAACGGACGAAGCTGTTTACATGTGTGATACATGTTGTGAAGCTTCCGGTTCTGAAGACAATGATTGTGAACTTTAGGAATCGAATGATCTACTGTTGCAAGATTAACTTACCTATTGCAAAATTGCCTACCTGCACAGTTTGTCATTATGCTTATCATTGTTCAAAATACATTGTTCACAAGAATGTGATTCGTTATTAAAATGTTTGTCAGTTATGTGATTACCGAAACAAAATATTTCCTTACCCTATATCCAAAATAAAATTTTACCAGCATATACAGTATGTACACTGTGTAGTGAGCTATGGAGGGATAAAACTGTATGTTATAACTTTGCAATTAGTGCATTGCTGCATTAATGTAAAATATAAAGCAAAGCAGAGCACATCCAAATGAACATCTGCCTGGGCTTTAATTCTTGCTAGGGCAGTAGTGCCAACCCCATACATCAAGAGCTTATGGATTTACCTTGAATGATGTACGCGTATAGCGGTTTGTATAAGAAAATATGAGACAACATTATTGTAGGAATTTTTTAATATTTCAGTATGAAATTTATGTGTATATATACAGGAAGTTTCAAAACGATACCAAACGAACATATAGAGGTACTTGCTCAGCTTCTATGTGACACATATCGACAGTTTTACTACTACTATTGTTCCTCGCGTGTTACCTCCATTGCAGCGGTAGGCGATACTGAACATGTCTGAACTTTCCTGGTTCTCACAAGCGGAAACCAGGAGTACTAACAATGAAACTACTACGTCGTGTTTGTTTCACATTAAGCTAACAAAATTGATACCGAAATTGAGCGATGCAATGTATAAAGAATCGTAATGGTTTTCAAATGAATGTATATTTGTATGGAACACGTGCAGGTGCAGTTGAGTCGAATAGCAACGGAGTTGAATAGTTGTGTAACAAAAGACACGGGAAAAACAGAATTCTAAGGGATAGCACTTGACTTTGTTTGAATAGGTACTCTTCGGACCCCTAATAATCACAATGGACAAAATAGTCACAAAGGGAATCTTTGTGTGCATGAAGGGCTTCGAGAAAGTGAAAGTCACACACCCACGCGCAGCTGTGAGGACACTCAGTCCTCGGCGTGAAGCCGATTAGAGCAGTCCTCTTCTTCTATCTTAGGCAAGGCAGACCAGAAGCGATGAGAGAAGATATTTGTCGGTTCATATGTACGTGAAGAACGAATTAAGTTTTATCGATTAATAAGTATTTCAAATATATTAACTTGGTAACCCTTGGTCGGCAACTTCGAGTTTGGTGTTATGATAAAAAGAAGCAGTCAATAAATCAGTTTGAAACGGGAATTCCAGTGTCATTAAACCATCCTTCTCATACATATCCACACATACACTGAGAGAAACCTCATTGTTTTACCCTGAGCTGAACATTGTTTGCTGCTTCAAACTGTCGCCCCAACGTGGAAATCTTTGCTCGCCAACCTATTTGCTTCAGAATATACATAATATTGAATTTTAGTGCGAAAAATTATGATCGTAAACTAAATTATGATCATTCTTTATTGAACAGCCGTCGTAGAAACCTCTGAGATAACAAAAGAACAAGAATAGCAACCTGTCCATATACAACCTGTTAACCCCAAAAGTAGAGCACTAACCAGCCCCATAGTAGTTTGGAAGATGAATTCACAACACTAATTATAGCTGCTTCTCTGACAATACGCAGTTCCTACGAAGAATTCTGCCATTAGCCTGTTATCTAAATGGTTTCTGCTTTAGACAAATTTCATTAATTTTGGCGTTTGAGACGATGCAAACAATTTACGTAGTTATCATTAAACGTTATTAAACCTACTTATAACAGGGCTCTTCAATATAGAATGATCCTAATTTTTACGGTCATAGTTTTTCTCACTATAATTCAATCTTATTATATTCTGTTAGCTTAATGTGAAACATACACGCCGTAGTAGTTTCATTGTTGATACTCCTGGTTACTGCCTGTGAGAACCAGGTAAGTTCATACATGTTCAGTATCGCCTACCACAGCAATGGAGGTAACATGCACTTAAAGTTGATGTTAGAGGAAGATCCGGAGTTTATTTCAAACGTACTCACTGATCAAACTTAGCTACATCATTTTGATTCTGAGAGCAAACAGAAAAGCTCATTGTGGAAATCTCCTTCACCACCAACCCTCCCAAAAAAGCAGAAGTGGTTGCTTCTGCTGGGAAAGTTATGGTCATCTCATTCTTTGATATTCATAGAATGGCTTATCAGTATGCTGTAGCTGCACACACATCAGTAACTGGACAATACTACAGGGATGTCCTGAAAAAATTGCAAGTCCATATCAGGCGCAAACGGCCACATTTCTATAAAGCATGCTGGATGCTGCATCACGATAATGCGCGGCCGCATATTACCAATGTTGTTGCTGAATATCTTACAAAAATCAACGTGAAGTGCATCTCTCATCCTCCCTAGAGTCCATATTTAGCCATATGTGACATTTTTCTATTCCATAACTTGAAGAAACGCCTTCGTGGGAGGCATTATCCATCAGCAGAAGCAGTGGTGAAGGCTGCGGAGACGATTTTGAAGGATCTCTCAAAAAATTGTTTCCAGCATGTCTTTTAAGACTGTCAGAAACGCTGGGACAAGTGCATGGCATTCAGGGGAGACTATTTTGAGAAGGACGATCAAAATTATGAGGATGAGTAAAGGTAAGTTGTCAAAAATAAGTTGTAATCATTCTTTATTGAACCGCCTTCGTGTTTTGAGTAACGCTAACGATAAATAACATGGCATTAAGATATAGTTTCTCGGTTTTTTGCGTTATATCATTTTCATCATGTTCCTAAAAGAAGTTAAAAGTCTGCCTAGACTCTTAATTTCCCTGATTGCAAATCCTTGTTTGTAAAGAACGACGGCGAGGATATCAACCAACCGTCCATGCGAGATAAAACAGATTAATCTCCAGGTCATGAATAATGGAATAATTTGGTTGACACCAATAAAGTTGCACGACGCTTGATTGTATTTTCAGATCGCAATCTGCTCGCTGCCCCAACGAAAAACAAACACAGAGAGCGTGGGTGTATACAGAAAAGTCGAACATAGCTTATCATCAAGCGCACAAGCACTCTAGCCAACGTAACGCCCCTATGTTCCATTTTTTGTCAGCCAAGGCACGTTACACTGGTTTTCTCAAACTTTGGTCAGCGCGAAGGAGATAAGCCCTACTCTTATGTATGCAAATCAACATGATTATTATGATAAATGTTAGAATTTTTATATGTTTGTTCTTTTAACCAGAGATTTACGTATAACAAAGTTCTGAAATATGAAACTCCTCCTCAATATGCAGTTGTAACCCCCCTTGTTCTCTATCTTATGATAAATACACCACTGTAATGCCTTTTAAATAGTAATAGCACGTCCTTCAGTATTGCCACACACCATTTTAGTTTGAAATGTAGCCACCTTATATGTATTCAATCGAGATAAATTGTTAGTTGTTTGTTAACTTAAGTTATTTAGACCTTTTACTTTTCATTTCTTTTTATTTTATGTACTACGGATTTGAAAACTAATGCATTCCAACCAGAAATACGAGGCGTGTCCGTTAAATGTCTACAAGGCGCTGTAGCCTTGTGGAACGCTATTACGCAAGATGTGGCAACACTGTCGTGTAGCTTGGTTTTACCCCTTCAAATCCCCACCACGACGAACCCGTTGTAACCATTAGTCTTAGCTGGGCAGCCGTTTGCGATGGAGCTTCCTATCACTTCCGCCGCCAAGTGCGAGTTGCGCACAGTGATCCGTTTTTTGAGTGCCAAGAGCACTAGCCCCCACTGAAGTTCATCGTCAGTTATGCGAAGTCTATGAGCCACAGTGTATAGACGTCAAAAACGTGCGAAATTGTGTCAGAGAGTTCAAAAACGGACTACAGACGTCCATGACGAACAGCGTTCTGGTCGGCCTTGTATTCCAGCCGAAAAAAATTGCACAAATGGAGCAAGAAATGCTTAAAGATCGGCGTGTGACAGTTCGCGAGCTGTGCGAACTTATCCCTGAAGTCAGTAAGACTACGATTGACAAGATTTTGGCCGAAAATTTGTACTATCGCATACTGCACATGCAACGGCTGATCTCCTGGCTCAGTTCGGATGGGACATCCACACCCATCCCCCCCCCCCCTACAGTCCAGACTTAGCACCTAGTGATTATCATCTGTTTCCTGAGTTGAAGTCACACCTGGATTGAACACATTTCAAGACCGACGATGATTTGAAAAACGAGGTTGAGTGCCACCTGCGCAACTTGGCGGGAGAGTGCTATGACAAGGGTATACAAAAACTACCACAGCGTATGCAAAGTTCATCGATCGCAAGGTGACTACGTTGAAAAATACCTGAAGTTCTGCCTTTCCATCAATCTAATATTCATGGACAATAAACATGTTTCCTATATTAAATAAATTTGGAGATCTTATTTTACGGACACGCCTCGTAGATACTGAGGTTTCATTCGCCATACTCGTTTTAAACTCCCCTGAATCATAAACATTTAATGTTATGTGAGTGTGCCTTTGGACAGCACAAAATTCACAAGTGAAAAGTCGGTTAAATACCAAAGTTGTTATTTAAGTTCAGTATATGTACTCTAAAGTCCAGCGCCGTGGCGTAGCGCGCTAAGGCAGCGGGTACGGATTTTAGGTCCCGAGTATAGAACCGGTGCCCACTCAGCATCGTGAGCAAAGTGAGGAGCTTATGCTAGATAAGCGACCCTGGTCACGAAAACCAACGTTCCTGCTGGAGGATGTCGAGATGCTGACCACATCTCCTCCCCGTATCGGTTGGATGATCGCCCAACTCTGCCCTGCGTAAGTGGGCGTGAGGCCGGCAGTCGGGTTGGTAGGCCTTCGCCCTCTAAGGGCTGTCACGCCAGTGGTTAACTTTTAATATGTACTCCAAGGATACGAGATAAACGTGTTCAATCTGTCCTTTCAAGAATATAAATAATTGATATTTTTCTCGAAATGTTAGGTTTTCTTGAAACTATCTATAACGATTTCTGGCAATGTCCTCAGATGTTCTCTACATTCTAATGACGTCTTTATAGCTCCTAAACGTGCGAGACAGACCAACTTACTACACACAAAAAAATGTAATCAAATCATGTGAAATATACCAGGGGGCCCACCTGCCCCGTCTTTCACGTAGGCACATATCCCTTCGTGCCTACCTATATAGCGTTGTGGTAGCGTGTGTGCCTCAAGTTCAAGAGATCCCTACTTCAAATCTTGGTTAGGATGAATTATATGGATACAGTTTCTCTTAGGAGATTTCCCTTTTCCTGGAAGACGAATGCCCGCCTCGGTAGCGTAGATGATAGCATGTCTGCATCACATTCCATAGGTCCCGACTTCGAATCTTGGTCAGGGTGAGTTACCTGGATAAGGTTTTTCCGGGGTTTTCCCTTATCCTTCAAGGCGAATGTCCGGTAACTCTGAGCTCGATGGACCCTGGACTCATATGAGCATCATTTCACCCAATTCATTCACCATCCGATATGACTTAACGTTGGAGGACGTAAATTACAAAAATAAAAAAATAAGAACATACCCATATTTTCTTTTTTACATTTTCGCATACATCTGTGATTTTGCGTAATTTTGCCCATGATAACTCAATGGCTAAGAGCAGCCGTACGATGACCGAAAGATCCATGGTTCATTTCCCGACTATGGCATTAAATCTTTCAGTAAATTCTACTTCCCCAAACTTTGGCCTACACACGGCTAGTGTCAAAGAACAATTAATATCCACCTAATAATAACCACCTAATAGTGGTTTGAACTGTGTATGGCACAGCAGATTACCATTAAGGTAGTTTTCTAATAAGTTTATAAAAACTTCTATTGGTTTACCGGGAAAAACACGAGTCAGTTGGAAAATATAATGTCATGGTGGCATGTTGCCCATGGTAGCTCAATGGCTGAAAGCAACCGGATGCAGACCGGGGGATCCGTGTTTCAAATTCCGTCTATGGCATTAATTTTCTCAGTCTGACTCTACCTCTCCATATTTTTCTATAATTTAAATAATATTTCTCTAATCTTAAAGTAATAAAACGTTCACAATATGTTCTTCGTTACATCTTTAGCTATTTTCCCTTCAAAAAATTCAGTATTTTCTTATGACTGGCACTTTTTCATACTTGAATACTTTTTTCTTTATCATATAACCAGGAAATCAAGCATTTCTTTTAAAATTGCGGCAAAGAAAAGAAATCTTTCATGCTTGAAGTGTAAGATCTACTGATTTCCCATTTAACATAACTGTTTTCCTATTTAGTTAGGACTTGTTAAAATGTGAAACAAAAGTTATTGGGTATTTGTTGCCTATTCCATTAACGAAAACATGTTCAAAATGATACAGAATATCATAGCTTGTGTGCAGCAGGATGGATATTTCGTTCATGTCCTTACAGATGTGACTATCCTCACTCCTGGTACAGCCTCTGCAAATGATGATATGACTCCAGCTGTCAACAAATGTTCCAAAAAACAAAACAAGTTTATGTACGTGCGTATATGAAATACAAATATTTACCCAGATGGCGGACAGGTAGAGATGGATTATCAATCATCGCGGCAGACATACCCGCGTGGATATCCCATCCCTCGACCGACCATAAAACAAAATCAGTCGTGACGTGTGCGTGTGTGAAGTAAGCTTCTTAAAACGCCGTGATTGATGGGGTCAAGTCCATCTAGCACCAACCCTCTCTGCAAACTCTTCAGAGTTTTTATGCTTTCCTCTCTCTCCCCATTCTCTAGGGGTACGTCTGAGTGTGGAAATAATGTTCGGACGTGAGTGGAATTCTGCATTTGTTATGAGAGTACCTTATTCGGTAAGAGTTTCATATCTTACCTTAGTGATTCTTTGACTTGTCCCAAAGGGAGCCAGACGAAAGAAGCTGGTCAATTGGCCCAAAACTTCTCACTTCTTTGTGAAATAACATACCGACTTCCCCCTAACATTCATTTCCTGCCATGTTCTGGACTGTCAGCACCGATGTCTTGCAATCGCCTACCTGTTACACTGCTTTCTTCATATGCTTTCGTTTAAGAGAAGTCATTCCTTGGAGAGAAACCGCGTGTATTTTACATTGTAACCACGGCTTTTCTTTTAGACTTTGCTTTTAAGTTGATCTTTATCGAAGAAGCAATCACCTACAATTACACTTTAGAACATAGCTTGTTTCTTTATTTTCTTATTTTACAAGACTTGTTTTGAGAATGATGTAACTTCTTTTTAGGGCCCAAGAGTTGTAATGAGATGACGCAACATGTAAGTGATATGACGTGAAATTTTTAGAAATTTTTAGAAATTAGATTATATAATGTGTGTGAGGTGGAGCAGTGAAAATTAAGTTTGATTGGTAGTGATGGCAACGAGAGAAGGAAAAAATAATTTTGGGAGAATAGCTACGAAAGAAAGCGTCTTTCTATTGCATAACGTCGAAGAAACCAGACGTGTTTTGGATTGTGGAATGTCGAAATGCATGGACTAAAATATTAAAAATAATTAAAACTGATTTTCAGAAAATTGTATCGAAGAAATATCATCTTATGTAAAGTGCTGTATAAAAAATTCGCATAAAGTATCGCAATTAAATTACAAATTTGGATGTTTATAAATTAAACAAAATTTATTTATTTCTGAGTTTATTTACAGAAAATGATTCTTCGCCAGCGACCACGCCTGAGAAAAGGGTTCTCATGTAACGACTGAATCAGCACAGATTTTTATATACATTGATACATCTGACTGCCATTTAAACCAAGGAGTCACATTGAGAAGTGGCAACTCGTAACTTCATCGTCATCGTTACCATCCAGCAGGGCACCAGACATACCACGATCCCCGCAGCAACGTGGGACATCTTATACTTACGTAAAGGGGATTCCTGCTACAAAATGGCTTCCCAACCTGGTGCTTCGAAATAGTCAACCATCGCACATCATCACCATAATTCTTGCTCCAAAATGATCGCCACAACGCAGGGTTTATAGATCGCCATTTACAAACATCGTATTTGTATCAAATAAACTTCTGGTACAAGTATTTGTCTGTATGCAGCTAGAAACAGCCTTCTTGCAATTAGTTTGTTTCTTAAAGGAAAGGCTGTCTACCCTTATGTTCAATTAAAAACCTCATTAATTCCTCTCTTCCGGTTACAGGGAGGCTTTTCCTTGAAAACAGAGTTAAATAAAAAGAGTTAAAAAGAGCCGCAAGAAAATCTCTAAGTCATCACCATCAACATTAAGGTCCGGTTGCAAAAAAGATAATCTAATTTCAAGCATATGAAAAAGATCTTCAGTCAAGCTAAACTTAGAATTTTGGTTGTATAAACATTAATCTAAGTTCATGGCTTCTTGATCTAAGATCAAACCTAACTAGTGAATTTTCTCTACTTAACTTGATTGAACTTAGATCAACAGAACTGCAGAATTTACACAATAGTTTCTGAGAAGAAATAAGTAGTGCAGCTTTAAATAAATAGTTAATAAATCATTTTTGTGGTTACTTGCGTAAATAATTAGCTTCTTTATTTCACAAATGCATGTTAAAGATGCATTGTTTGTGATCATAACCTATACATTTTGATTATTTTCAGAATTCAGGTTACTCTGATATCTCTGATTATTAGAATATTCAATGTGAAGGGTCTCCTCGTGTTTTCCAACATAGAGGAAATCCCATCTCAGAACTAAGTGACAGAAAATTCAAAATGAGATTTCGACTATCAAAGCATGTAATCTAAGAACTGGAGCATAGGCTAAATGCACAATTAACAACACAAAACCTGAGAAAATGCGTACTCAATCCAATATTTACTATCCTTACATTACGCTTCTATGCAACTGAAAGCTTCCAAATGGTGATTGGGGATATATTTAATATAAATAAAGGGACTGCGTTTAGAACAACACAAAGTTACGAGGGAAATTGCAGCTTTAAGACCTCATTTCATCAGGATGCCTATCGAAAACGTGAAATAAGAAGGGTTATGCGAGATTTAAAGTTAGCGGAACACATCTTCTCTTTTGCTTGAACTTCCATTTTTATATACAAATATAATAATTAGTAACTTAAAACTTCACTTATCTTCCATTTTTTGTTTATATTTTCCAGCTCGCAGTATTGTAAACAGACGAAAATGAAAAAGAAGTCCACTGGGCATTTAATGGATATAAAGTAAGCGAAATGATTAACTTTTGATAAATAGGAGTACATTCTTATACTGTTTATTTAAAATAGCATTATTTCTAGGATAAAAAACCATAAAGCGAAAGATTTACTTAGTTTTTGTTATGTCTAGATGGCCTACTCTGTGCACTTGAATTAAATAGAGTCGAATAGTTCCGATAAGTCTCGAATCCTTTCGATAAAACACGAAAGTTGCAACAGGTTTGGCGATGTTGCCAAATTTGTTTTTGTGATCTCAGATCAGTACTGAACGGCGTTCATCTGATCTAAGATCAGCATTTTACAACTCTCGCGGGTTCGTAAACTTAGTTCAGTTTTGATCTTCGATTTAAAATGAACTGCAGTTAGCGATTTTTATGCAACCGGGCCTGACATTATTATCATTGTCATCATTCGAATAATTCGAATCAGTCATAATATGAGCACACTTGGAGGAGGGTGCTACTTTTTTCTATAATGCATAGCACCATTAATGCTACCGATAGGAGGGGAGTAAGTAGCAAGTCCACAGTACCAATATTCAGTTGTACAAACGTACCGTATCTGCAGATTGAGCCTCGCTAGTAGTTGCAGGTCGGACCTGCATTTGTTTTCTTTACCCTACTGCACTTCCAATGCCCCAATCAACCAGTGAATGGTTAATTCCTTTTATATCTCGCTTGACTAATAGACCATACTATTGCATGATTAACACGAGATATAAGATCCCTTGGCATGTGTTTGTTTCTCACAGCACCCGAGGCTAACGTGAAGGAGGAATACATTATGTTTTGTTTGCATCAGATCCGGTTCTAAGACTGGATCGATGACAGAGGAAGCGCTAGATTTTGGGTTTGCTTTTCTGGGGCAATATGATTCCTCAAATGTCCTTAGATTATGTGTTTTTCGGAATGCCAATACAAAAGTGTTTACCAATTTCCAAATAGGTTCCAGATGGATGAAAGTACGATGATTTTCGTTCCTGTTTTGAGTTCCCTTGATGGTAGCCTTTAATGCGCAGTCAGCTTGGAGTTTTTTCTCTACTTGTTGGGACGTTCAGCTTGGAACATGTACTCCGCTTATTCTCCTTCTAGAGTTAGGTAGATATCTAGGCGGAGAAATGTGTGGCGAGGGGATTAACAATGAAGGTTTCAATAACGTTTTCTATGTGGGCTGGTTTCTTAATTCCACAAATTACTCTGGCATTCAGATCGATTTTGGCAATGACATTTTTTTCACAGTCACCGAGCTGCTGAACTTACAGTTCGTCATATTTACTGTTTATAATATTAGATTAGATTAGATTTCATTGTGCATATTCCAAAATATTACAATTTACAAGTTTGGCTACATTTATTTGTCTTTACCTTGTTGCTACCTTGGCTTACATGACACCCTGGTCTTCTGCTCTGCCAGGTAGCCCTTAACCTCCATGCCTCCTTGTTACTTAATTAGCCCCATTCTTCCTCCTCATCTTCCTTTCTTATATTCTTTCCATTTTTGGTCCATTTTTCGCTTACTTTCTGCAAGAACTCACCAATAGTACTTACCTTCTTTTCCTCCCTGCCCGTTAACATTTTTATAGCTACTATCCTTTTCTCTACTTTCTCCCATTTTTTCTCCCAAACCTATTTTTTCCAAATGGCAACCTCCTCGCATTCTGTTACATGGTGTTTTATGCTTTCTTTTCCCCACACAATTCACAAATTACCTTTTCCCTACCTCTTATACCTCTTAGATATATTGTTCCTGTTCTCATCCATGCTAACCCTTCTCTCTCCTGCCTATTGCAGTAGTCTAATATGCTTCTCGTCCCCAATCTCTTTTTATTTGCTTGTAAAATTTTAATGATTTCATATTTTCTAGACTTTCCCATATTTCCTGTCTTTCTATTTCTTCTATTCTGCAGTTTGCCAATTTACCCACATCGGTTGTATTCCTAATCTCCATATTTTTTCATAATTCCTCCTATCTCTGCCCACCAACTATTTCGGTTCACTAATCTTTTTTTCTGTCTCATGCATAATTCATAATTTCCCCTTCTTTTTGGCTAAGCCCTACACGAAAATTTTATTATTCTTTCCATTATTCCATTTTTTCTTGTTTTTTCTAATTCTACTAAAGCTTCTTCCCTAGGTGCTGATCTTGGTAAGCCTAGTAGATCTTTACAAAATCTTCTGTAGTTTTGGCCCCCCGTTTTGTTCACCTCTATGCCCCCCCTCCCAGATATCCACTGCATACAATATTTTGGATTCAAGTGCACGTTATGCAGGCCGCGCCGTGGCTGAGTGTTTAGACCAGTTAGCACTCACCAAGGCGGTCAGGTTCGATCCCAGACGACCGCAAAGTGAGATTTGTGGGGGACAACACGGCGCTGGGGCGGGTTTTCTCCGAGATATCCGGTTTCCCACACCATTTTATGCCACTGGTTCTCCATCTGCATCTCATGTATCATGTAGTTAAAGCGGACGTTAAATACTACCACAGCACACTTTACCTTATGCTTTGGCACTGCAATTTGAGCGGCAGTTCTTTTTATATTGGGTGGCACAGATTCCACAGATTCTGGGACTTTGTTCCCAAATTTTGTGTTCTTTATGCAATATGCCAAGCTCTGAAGCCATAAGGTTATTCGTCCCTGTTTCGTTTATTTTTGAGCACTTAGACGTATCGTTTGAGGCCAGATTACGACAGCATCTGTTTTATCTCCCAAATATCCCCTTGGCAACGTTATGGAATACGAGGATAGCTGAGTGCCTTCTGATGTGACAGCTTGTCGAGAATTTCCCGTGTAATCCAATATATTGCTTGACTGGAAGTACTGTGTATAATATAAATCATTACAAAACAAATATATATTTTACAAAAATATCATAGTTAATATAGTAGGCATTACGTGATATAAAAGTTAAAAATGTGTATGGGCTCAGGTGCATAATCTGGTTACACTCAGTATTAAGGGAACAGTGAAGAGCTATGGCTTACCAACAAGCTAAAATTCAGGTTCGAATTATCGAGGTGCTGGTTCTACTTACTTTAACTATCCATTCTAAGCTTCGATATTTATGAGATTTTTTTGGTTGGCAAGTAAAAGCAAATATTGTTTCTCATTTACCACAATTTCCTTTTATTCCATTTGCTCCTCATGTTAAGATATGCTTATGGGTTCGTGGCTTATGGGTTCGTTCGGTGAGGTCTAATGGCGCAAATGTTCCTTCAATGGAAGAGTTATTCTCAGAGGGTAAGCCAGAGGACTGCTTGTTTACTTGGTTTTTAATATAATATAATATTTATTGAGGTACTAAGCTCTTACAATTTTTGGATTGCCCTCTGTTTTGGCCCAGGCCACTGCTACACAGGACAGTCCATTAAGTATACTTACAGACATGTTACAGAATAGTCACCTATTATTCCTTCCCTCTTTTTACAGTCCATATCCACTTGTTCATTTTTACCTTACATTAAAACTGTCCAATGTTTTTTATAATTTTTTTAAAAAACCTTGATTAAGCTCTCTCCTATTTATTTTTGATATTTGACATTCTTTCGTCCACAATCAAACAGTATATGTTCTATATCCTCTTTGTCCCCACATAATTGGGAACTCGTCTTCCGGGTATCCATTTCTTCGACCTCTTAATCTCCATATCCCTGCCCTTAACCATGTTATCCCCTTTCCTTCTTCACTGCTCGTGCTATCTATATACCTCTCTCTCCCCCAGCTATCTTTCAATGGAATATAGAAAACAAGTGATCTCTTCTCTGCTAACTGACTAGACAGTTTCTGGATCTCTATGTCTTCAAATCTTATTCTATTCCCTTCCCAGAAACCTTTATAATTGGTTTCTCTCTTTCTCCAAATATCACCCATACCACTGTCTTGTAAATTACTTACTGAATTACTTACCCATCCTTTATTTGGTAAACATAGTTCTTGATACTTCAAGCATTGCTTCAGTACATTCCCCTCCTCTAAATTTAATACTCTATACCAATATTTTAGTGTCCTTTCTATAATTAACCCTTTTCTTGGAACTCTCCCCATTTCAAATAGAGCTACTTCGTTTGCAGTTGATATTGGCAGCCCTAGAACTTCCTAACAAAACCCCTGTGTACATAATCTAAGACTTCCCATTCCTTTTCCAGCCCCCACATCTCAATACCATATAACATTTGTCCCTCAACCATCGAATCATATACCCTTTCTAACAATTTCAGATGTTTTATACAAGCATCCTCTTACAGCTGCCATTGCTGCTTTCCCTTTTGCCACTGCACATTTCTTTTGCTTCTCCCATTTCCCTCCTGCATCAATTTTCATTCCTAAGTAATTACATTCACGTACTACTATATATTTTATTCCCTCTTTCTGCATTTCTCATATTTACTCAGTTTAGTACCTTTTTAAAAACTACAATTTGGGTTTTAGCTCTATTCACATTTAGGCCCCAAAATTCACAATATTTATCTATTTCTTGTAAGGATATTTTTAACCCATTGAGAGTAATAGCACCAATCATCAAGTCATCTGCAAACAATAATCCAGGGATTTATATATTATTAATTACCGGCAAGAAATTATTATCATTGCTATATATCATCTATGAACAAATTAAACAAAACTGGGCTTAACTTGCAGCCTTGCCTTAGCCCTTTTTCCTGGTGTATGTCCCTAGTTATTGCTCCTTCTTCATATTTTATACAAAATGTGTTCTCTTTGTATAACCCTGTTAGAATGGTTACCATTTTATTACTTACCCGCTTCATTAATATTTTATACCACAGCAAATTCATCTCTACTGGATCGAATGCTTTCTCGAGATCAATAAAGGCCATATATATTTTCCTTTTTTATATTAAATACTTGTTCACTAGTGTTTTTATAATAAAGGCATTGTCCACTGTTCTCCTACCTTTCCTAAGGCCCATTTGATATTCTGAAAGAATATTGAATCCTTCAATCCATTACTTGGCTTTTCACAGCCCCTCCAGTAGAGTCGCGCGTCTGTCTGCGGTCTGTGGTCGCTTCACTGAAGGTGGTAGCCACAATAGACCTCTAGTGGATCGCAGTGCTCCACATACTCCACTTGCGTTGCATACCCTTTACAAGGTTTAGTAGTATTACATTGGAAATACTACGATAAACAATTACTGAATGAGTACAATACACTGTCCGAAGCATGAACACCTAACTAAATATTACGTCTTGTTATTCTAGAGCAGCCGTAAACGCCTTTACTGCGCAAGAACGATGTATATCTAATATACTATCGTAACAAAATTATTTAATAATGAACTTTTAGATGCACTTTCATCCGGTAAAAGGCTGTTCTCTTAAATTTCTCTAGCGTTAGACGTTTAATATCAAACGTAAAAGTTATTTTTCACAAATACCCTAGTGTATTTGAAGAGCTTATTTCTCAAATTCCGCTTCCTTCTTAATGGATCGTTACCAGATGGGGAATGATTTGAGGCTGCCATTTATTACTGCAAAAACTTGCATGTTTTGCTAACATACTAGATACAAATAAAATATCGGGCATTGTTAGAATGAAGGTTTGCATATCTAGCACTGGAATAAAGGAATTAATTTACATTAAGTCATATTTTAACTTCATTTTATTTAATTCACATTGCTGTTATAAAATGAGGTAAAAGTTACAATAGCATACTGTAACTGCATGTAGCATACTTTCGTCTGCAACAGACGAAATTGGAAATAAAAAACACTGAGAACTTAACTTTGTATTAAAATATCCAGGTCACTGTAACTTACAACGTATTGCCAATACTGAGAGAACATTGCTGGATATAGAGGGTAGGGTGCAGCTTGAAGCAACTATCTACTAAAAAACTGTATATCAAGTACAACGGTACATCAAGACCTTAGAGGAACACCTGAGGAAGGTCGTGGACAGCCATCAGCGAGACTGGGACGTCAAGGTGCCACTGTTCTTGCTGGCCTACCGCTCGTCTACACACGTCACAACTGGGATGACGCCAGCCAGCTTAATGTTCGGCCGAGAGTTACGCCTCCCTTGTGACCTGGCTTTTGGAAGCCCTCCGGAAGTGAAACAGCTAGCGACCGAGTTTATGGAGAACTTGGTGGATCATCTCCACGACATGCACGAGATGGCTCGCCAGAACATCCAGAAGGTGAGCGACCGCATGAAGACCCGGTATGACAGGCAAGCCAACAGCCAAGGGTTCCAGCAAGGTGACCTGGTCTGGTTGTACTGCCCTACCCGGCCCAAGGGACGCTGCCTGAAGCTCCCACAGCCATGGCAAGGACCGTACCGTGTGGTGAAGAGGATTAACGAAGTGGTCTACCCCATCCAGAAGGTGCCCCGAGGGAAGATGTTGATGGTACACCTAGATCGCCTGGCACGCTAAGATGGTGCTGTTCGGGACAACCAGCTTTGAGGAGGGAGTAGTGTCACCCGAAAGTCGGAACTCCCTATAGAACCGGCCGGCATCAGGGCCAGAGGGAAAGCATTAAGCCCACGCCTACCCATTTATCTCGGTCACTAACTGTGGGGATGATTGGGGAAGTGTCACTAGTCGCTGGCCGCCTCTTCTCCCTCCACCTGCCGTCTGGAACCTTCGCGGTGATTCACTGAAATCAGAGACTTCGAGAAACAGCGGTATCCCTTTAGAAGGGGCTGCAGTTGGCGAGTTCAGTTGAGTTCTTGGCGAGCAGCTGTGAGGAGCGCCCAGTGAGGGGACGGACTTCGTATGTGCATCGGAGGAGTGTACGTAATTGCGAGTGCAAGTGGTCTGTAACGGACGAGCTGGTGAATTGTAGTTGTGTGCGCTACGTAATTTTATGTAATCGGCAAGTGTTCCAACTGTAATTCGGTGGAAATAAAGAACATTTTTGAGTGGTGCAATTGGACTTTTCATTTCACGAACCCACAAAGTCACAATAGTAATAAGTCTTCCGGGGAAGGCCGAGTCTTGGTTGTTGCTGATGCCAACGTTTCGGCCTCCTATGTAGGGCAACTTCAGAGCTCCTCTTCTTCTTGTTGATAGTTCCTGCGGTGCTGTCAAGAAGAAGAGGAGCCCTGAAGAAGCCCTACATACTAGGGCGAAACATTGGCATGAGCAACAACCAAGACGTGGCCTTCCCCGTAAGACTTAATACTAAGGCCAGTATTTAACATGACCATCAATTCGGTTTCCTGTATTTTACTTGTATCATTAGCGAAAGGTATAATAGAATAATGCAACTTTGTGGGTTCGTAGACTGAAAAGCCTTGTTTGATGAAATTTAACATGAACTTTATTTCAGTGGAAAGGCGTTTTGTACACATTTTACACGCTCTGAAAATGACGTAACACAAAAATTGGTCTTCAAGGTTGGCTGCACACGTAAACAAACAAAAGAATTCACTTGTGGTACACTTCAAAGATCCACTACGCAGCTGCACACACAATTAACACTGCCGTCGGGGAGTTGTTGGGATTGGGTTGGACTCAAGGGGGCAGCGTGTTCCCGACGCCCCGTCGTGAAAGGCCGTTAAATTTCGGTAACTTTCGCGAAGCAATGGCTCGGGTATAAATAAGCGCAAGGCGTGTTGCGTTGCGTATTGTATTGTATAAATGTATTCCAGTATTAATAAAATAGAAAACAATAGAAAAAATAAATATATATAATAAAGTAAAAAAAAGATATTAATAATAAGAATGTCTATATATATCTGAGTATGTGTGTAAATAAATTCAACTTAAGTGTAAATAAAGTATATATATCCCAAATGTACATTCCTCCCTCCCCATCCTAAGTTTATTTTTCAAGACCATCGGCAGCTTGCCGAGGAGCTTAACGACTCAGCGCCCTCTCCAGCTGAAGCCACAATAATGGTAAGGTACCCTTAACTTTAATTAGCATGACACAAAAACCTCGCTCCTATGCATGAGCATGAATAACCACCGCTAACCATAAGTCCCTGGTCAGTACCTATTTCCCCACTCTGTCCGTATACTCTCTTGTGTACGGACATCTTTTTAGTATTCACCCACTAACATCCGGGTTGCTTCGGCGGTACCGGTCATCACTTAGCACTTTTCCTATCCATCACTGTAGTGTAGCTAGTGCATGGTAGGGGAGGCGACGTAGATCCCTTTCGGATGTCGGGCCCAAATGACCTTGCTGTCGATGGGCCCTAAAACACCACACACTCACTCACCCCCTTTCGGATGTTCGTCACCGGGTGTGGCGGAGGCCGGGCCGCACCCACTAAAAAAAATGCGAAACAGTTGATAGTTGAGAACACGACGGCAAGGGAAGGAAAAGAATTATCCAGGCATCACTCTGTCTCTTTCTCTCCTTGCTTCTCTCTCTCTCACTCTCTCTCTCTCTCTCTCGGGTGTTCGCGCAGGCGTGTGCCGGCAGCAGTAAAACAATGTCTGGCGGAGGTTTATCTCACTAAACATTGGGTGAATAGAGAAATAATTTATCGTAGTTTGTAGAGACTGTATTCCCCTTCAGCTGCCGAGGTGCGGGCACTGCGGACCCTTAGCACTCGTTGTACCTCTGACGTTACTAGAGGAACCTCGGGCCGAACTGCCGAGCCCCTCCCGTCGGGGAGTTGTTCGTATTGGGTTGGACTCGAGGGGGCAGTGCGTTCCCGACACCCACGGGGAATTGGGTACCTCCGGTCAGGTTACGGCCGCCCGGAGGGGGTAGAGGGTTGCCTTATAAGTCCCGGGTAAGCCTGCAGAGCTAGTAGAAAGTGTGCTAGATCACCAGGCGGCCCCACCGAGGTTTTCGGTAGTCTTCCCTGCGGGGTTGACGCGCGTAAGTGGCGTATCCACTTCCACCCGTCTTGACGTTGTGCTCAGCGAGGGGTCTTTTTAGAATAAAGGTATTGCCCAGGAGTATCCATCGCTCCCGTGTTGAAGGAGGCCCGGGTACTTGATCCTACGGGCCTAGAACTAATAGGAGTGGAGCCTCTGCCCTGAACTGTAGAGACTATATAAAAATAACACTTTAAAGTAATGTGAATTTATCATATGAGTGCTATGTATTGTTTTTTGTTTCGCCCCGAAACGCTCCTGCATGTTACCTATCCTCAAAACAGAGTTGTTTTTTCCGGACGGTTTCTTTATTATCAGTTTTATCCTTCTATTTTAATCTTAAGAAGGGAACGAAAAGTCCATAGAGTTACATAATAATTAGTTCCTCACGTATAGCACAGAGATTAGTTGGAGTTCTGTACAAATGACCCAGCAGTTTTACTCAGCACATTTCCTTCTCTGCTGAGTGGGAAAGGACACTAAGTAAGGTCAACATAGCTCTTCAGTAAAGTGGGGGGAAATGGGGACACTACCCTCTACTCTAACAATGCCAACTGAGTGTTAAGAGCCAAGAAAACACCATATACACTCCTGTATCCTGCTCTTTATATTAATTACTCTTGATCAAAGAGTTTAAAAGCGAAACATGTTTGCAAATTTCATCGTTTATATCTTATTTCACAATATGTTTAACTTATTCCATACCAGTGCAACATGCATCTTCACTCGAGACCTCCAGATGAGAAGTGATATGAAATGATAATGGAGATTAAATGGAGGGACAGGTAACTCAGAGGATGTCAATGACTTACATAGCATTCGCCTAGCGACCCAGGAAAACCCCGAAAAAACCATGGTACAGGTAGGTCGGCCACAGGAATCGAACCCGGACCTACCGAATCAGGCCACAGACGAAACCGCCTGAGCTCGTTTACAGGTGCTAGCCGGGCCTATGGCTTAACAAAGCCCAATTTGCTTTTAAATGATAATTTAAGAGAGAACATTCCTGACATACATACATACATACATACATACATACATGCTTGGCCTTGAGAACACTGAACCTACCAAACAAGTTGAAGTGAAATGAGAAGTCAGATATTGGAGGCATACGTAATTCGGGGAAAACAGTAATCCATCATCTTCAGGAAGTTTGGCCACAGCAAGTGAATCCATGGCCTCCTCGAATGTTATGTTTCTGCTTTATTTACCTCTTGCTTTAGAGATCATAAAATGAAATCAAGTAATACAAATGGGTTGATTGTTCCCTTTCTTATGTGTTTGTTTTGTACAGAAATATTTTAAGTACGAGGGCTGTTCAATAAGGAATTATCACAATTACTTTTTTGACAACGTACCTTTACTCATCCTCATAATTTTGATGGTCCTGCTCAAAATACTCTCCCCTGAATGCGATGCACCTTCCTCAGCGTTTCTGCCAGTCTTCAAAGACATGCTGGTAACCATTTTTGAGAGATCCTTCAAAATTGCCTCTGCAGCCTTCACCACTGCTTCTGATGATGATTTTTTTTTTTTTTTTTTTTTTTTGGTAATTTCACGTCCTCCAACGTTAAGTCATATCGGACGGTGAATGAAATTAGTGAAATTATGCTCAAATGTGTCCAGAGTCCATGGAGCTTAGAGTTACTCGACATTCGTCTTGAAGGATAAGGGAAAACCCCGGAAAAACCTTATCCAGATAACTCACCCTGACCGAGATTCGAACTCGGGACCTCTTGAGAGTGAGGTCGGCATGCTACCATCTACACTACTGAGGCGGACGCTTCTGATGATGGATAATGCCTCCCACGAAGGCGTTTCTTCAGGTTAGGAAATAGAAAAAAGTCACACGGGACTAAATCTGGACTATAGAGAGGGTGAGGGATGCACTTCATGTTGATTCTTGCAAGATATTCAGCAACAACATTGGCAAAATGCGGCCGTGCATTATCGTGGTGCAGCATCCAGCCTTTTTCACGGAAATGTGGTCTTTTGCACCTGATATGCAAGTGCAATGTTTTCAGAACATCCCTGTAGTATTGTCCAGTTACTGATCTGTGTGCAGGTACAACATGCTGATAAAGCATTCCATGAATATCAAAGAATGAGATGACCATAACTTTCCCAGCAGAAGCAACCGCTTTTGTTTTTTGGGAGGTTGGTGATGAAGGAGATTTCCACACTGAGCTTTGCTGTTTACACTCAGGATCAAAAGATGTAGCCAAGTTTCATCAGCAGTGACTACGTTTGAAAGAAACTCTGCATCTTCCTCTAACATCAACTTTAACTGCATGCGAGTGTCCTTTTGTTCGGGAATCAACAGTTTTGGAACCCATCGCACACAAACACGTCTCATGTGTAATGTTTCTGTGACCAACGTGTGGATGGCACCCAATGAAATGTTCAATACTTCCGAAAGTGATCTTAAGGTAATTCGACGTTCCTTTCTCACAATGGCAGCAGCAGTAACTGGAGCACAGGGGCCAACTTCCTTTGAAATTGATTATATACCCTCTTTAAACATTTTAAACCACCTTCGAGCTGTGCTGTAGGGTTAGAATAGACTCTCCATGTGCCTCCTGCAACATTGTATAGGCCTCAACTGAAGATTTCTTGAGACGAAAGCAGAATTTCAAAGCCGCATATTGTTCCTCGCGTGTTACCTCCATTGCAGCGGTAGGCGATACTGAACATGTCTGAATTCGCCTGTTATTCACAGGCGAGAACCAAGAATACGAATAATGAAACTACTACGGCGTGTTTATTTCACATTAGGCTAACAGAATATAATGAGGTTGAATATTAGTGCGAAAATTATGAACGTAAAAAATTATGATCATTCTTTATTGAACAACCCTCGTATAAATACCTCTGATATTACTAAAGTTTATGTATCTATGTACCCATTCCATGTATAAGCGCCGGCTCTTTGAATCTTCCTTCAGTAACATAAGTAAATAATTGAATACCAAGCCTAAATGATGATGATGATGATGATGATGATGATGATGATGATGATGATGATGATGATGATGATGATGATGATGATGATGATGATGATGATGATGATGATGATGATGATGATGATGATGATGATGATGATGATGATGATGATGATGATGATGATGATGATGATGATGATGATGATGATGATGATGATGATGATGATGATGATGATGATGATGATGATGATGATGATGATGATGATGATGATGATGATGATGATGATGATGATGATGATGATGATGATGATGATGATGATGATGATGATGATGATGATGATGATGATGATGATGATGATGATGATGATGATGATGATGATGATGATGATGATGATGATGATGATGATGATGATGATGATGATGATGATGATGATGATGATGATGATGATGATGATGATGATGATGATGATGATGATGATGATGATGATGATGATGATGATGATGATGATGATGATGATGTGAATACGGGCGCTCAACTATGGTGGCCGTCAGTGCCCTTTAAAAAACTAGTCATGGCAAACGCCAGATATAAAAATTTCTAAAATCTATACAAGTGTAAATAAACCTATTAGAACTACACGTACATAAAAAAGTTAAAAGAAATATCAATCAAAACCTACTAAATATTTCATTCACTACATCCTAAAGTCTAACCTGTAAAATAATCTAAAAACCTTCTCCGCTACTGTGTTATAGTCCGCTAGCATTTAAGCTAAGCTCGCCGGCAGCTGCAGAGATGTCCTAACGTGTGCTAGGCGTGTGTGTGTAGTGCTTGACGCCCGCTTTTACTACATACGGCACCGCAGGCGGTGACATTGATGATACATGAGATGAAGATGGAGCACCGGTGGAATGAGATGGCGGGGGAAACCGGAGGTCCCGGAGAAAACCCGCACCAGCGCCGTGTTCTCCACCACAAATCTCACTTTGCGGTCGCCTGGGATCGAACCCGGGCCGCCGTGGTGAGAGCAAACACACTCTAGCAGCACGTGTCGGACAGATAATGCTTCGTTGCAAAACGGACACAGTGAAGTAGGCTCCTTTTTAAATAGAAAACTATGAGTAAACAAGTTGTGCCCAATACGCAACTGAGCCAAACTCACCTCCTCGCGACGAGATGACCGACAGGAGGTAACACAGGGAATCGGAAGTTCTTTGACAGATCTAAGTTTATTATTGCGGAGAGCGGACCACTCTTCCAGCCAGCAGGTTTGCACAGCTCTCCGCAATACGGCCCCAAAATCTTCCGATGTCACAGATGGTACTTGAACCCTGGGCTTCATGGTAGCCGTCTTGGCTGCCGAATCCGCCATTTCATTCCCCCGCAAGCCTACGTGACCAGGGATCCATGCACACACCACGCTTACGAGGAGGCCTTAATGAATGCGATAGATTGACAGTAACATGGCATTGGTATTTTACTCCTTATTAGTATCACTGAAAATTTGCAAGTTCACAAAAGTAAAAAATGTAGATAGATAGAGCTATTAAAAAGTAGGAGAAGAAAGACGAGTAGTTTAAAATAAAATGTTACCGTTAATTCCCTCTCAATGCACGCCACTGCACGCTCCAAACTAAAGAAAAAAAATAATAAACACGGCGTCAACACATGAGTCTCTTGTAGAGTAGATATGGGGAGAAGACAGCAACTTGGAGTGACAGAGCGAATAATGCAAACTGGTGAAACTGGAGATAAAGACCTTTAACATGCTACAGGGAAAAAAAGAACACGCGACTACGCGCCAGATGGGAAATAAAACATTATGAAGAGATGCTGAAGTATAATGAAAAGGAGCGGAAGAAAAGAGGAACTAGTAAACAGCAGAAACATGTGCATAGAGACACAAGGCAAACATAATCATAAAACAAAATGGTGACGATCTAAGTTCAGAGAAGATTCTTGTTATATTCTCGATTATCGTCACTTCATTCCCTTTGTTTCCATTAGGAATCTAGAGATTTTACTGTGGCAGAAGTTTGTGCAAGCGATCTAACTTTCCAGCTACTCCAGCTATTCCTCGATATAACCACTTGATTAAAGAAAGAGTGCATCTAAGCCGTTAAGTTTTTCCAGAACCTCTTCTCAGGTAACGAGCTTGTGGTGAACTAGTTTAATCTGGCAAAGACAACAGTACTTAGCGAGATAATTAGCCATTCCTATGTCGTAGTTTCTGGAGCTTAAGTCTTCATTAACAAGTTACACGTGAATGGATGAGCTAGAATTCCAGGAGAGCTTCACCACTGGTGATCTCAAAGGAAACTAAAATCGCTTAATATGCTTAGTGCAAATGAAGATGTTCGAATTACATAATAACACCGGAAAACGCTGATGGAAATTAGATAGTTTGCAAAACATATTTAAATGTCTTATGTTTTCGAATTCGGTTTAAATTGTGTATTGAGCAATTTTAATGCAGTGAACCTGAAGTTTCTAAATTAAATTATCTATGGATAGTGTATAAATTCGGGGGTATCTACCAGGGCAATCCATACATAGTGAAGACTGATCCCCCCTCTGACACCAGGGAGTTACCGAGATGTCCCAGAAGGGCACCGGCGCTTCCGTGGGGCTTTCCATAGGGCAAGACCTAGAGACTAACAAGGGCCGCCCCATCTGGTCCGAAAACACAAGACGGGATGGAAGTGGATACGCCACTTACGCACGCCAACTCCAAAGGGGAAGGCTACTGATCAACTTTGGTGGAGTCGTCTAGTGATCTAGCACACCTTCTACTAGCTATGCAGGCTAGTACGCGGGAATATATGACTTCTCTCAATCCCGTCCGGAGAGGTACCCGATTTCCCATGTGTATCGAGAGCCACTCCCTCGAGTCCAACCCAATCCGAACAACTCCCCGATGGGAGTGGCACGGGAGTTCGCCCCGAGGCTCCTCTAGTAACGTCAGAGGTTTTTTTTTTTAAATGCAGGGGGAAAATCTTTTAAAGACGCCTAAGGTGAGTTGGATTTCCACCAACTAAAAAACTCCTGCCTGAATCTAGAGAGCTTCTTCTCAGAACCACCCAGACGACATTACTTTAAGAAGAAGGCGATTCGAGATGTTAGTGTAGGTCACGTTCGGTCATCATATACTTTCAGTTGTCGTGAACTCGGAGTTGCGTGACAAGACGTTATACGCCAGCTGACTAATGGTCCTCCAGTTGGCGGAGGAGGCAAGCATGGAAAGTATAATTCCTTACGGCATGAAAGATCCCAGCTTCAGCTCGACTAGCTGTCGGAGATATTGCCAGCGGACAGGTGTGTTCCACGGTGTCCGCTTTACCGCAGTAAATGCATTCATCAGTCGGACTAAGACCAAAGCGTCAGAGGTACCACGAGTGCTAGGGGGCCGCAGCGCTCGCACCGCAGCAGCTGGAGGTGGCGGATCCCCTCACCTACGGGAATCTATCGAGAGTGCCCGACGTGTAGCTGGTTACCTAGTTTATGTGTACAAAATGGTGTCACTGTAAGAAGAGTGAGTGCAAGAAAAACCTTCACTGCCAAATTATTGTACCCGCACTTTAGTGCGAGTACTGCCCCTAAAATATAACTTTATTCGTGGAAAATGGAAATATATGCCAGAAAAAAATACAATTACGGTTAAATACACGTTGAATGCTACTAAGCCGACACTTATATATGGGGCCCGGAAGTTTACTCAGCAAGGATAAAAAAAATCAACAGTTAGTAGTGACAGGGTTATGCGCTATGATACCGTCCCTGTTAGGCGCAACATTATATTGCAACATAATGCCAATGTCGTTGCTGAATATCTTGCAAAAGTCGATGTGAAGTGCTTCCCTCTCCAGTCCAGATTTAGCCCAATGTGACTTTTTTCTATTCCCAAACTTAAAGAAACGCCTTCATGGGAGGCATTATCCAACATCAGAAGCAGTGGTGCAGACTGTGGAGGCGATTTTGAAGGATCTCTCAAAAATTGATTCCAGCATGTCTTTGAAGACTGGCAGAAATGCTGGGACAAGTGCATCGCATTCAGGGGAGACTATTTTGAGAAGAACCATCAAAATTATGAGGATGAGTAAAGGTACGTTGTCAAAAAAGAAGTGATCATTCTTTAATAAACAGCCCCCGTAATACACAATTGGGAGATTATATTGCACTATCTACATCTCAGAGAAAATTTTGGTAGTATCCTCCGCCAGCATCTATACATGTTTGCAGCCGTCTCGCCATATTATCTGAATACCCGTCTGTGTAGAGTAGATGGTAGCGGGACTGTCTCACGTTCATGAGGTCCCGAGTTCGAATCTCGGTTATGGTGAGTTACCTGGATAATGTTTTTTCCGGGTTTTCCCTTATGTTGAAAGACGAATGTCAGGTAGCTCCAAGCTTCATGGAACCCGGACGCATTTGAGCATCATTTTACCCATTCCATTCATCGTCCGATATGACTTAACGCTGCAGGTCGTAAACTATAAAAAAACACTTAAACTTATCTAACATAAATGGTTTTCTCAATCTAAAGTCTCTGAACATTCTTGGACACTCAGATTCCCACGCCCTAACTGGACTGGAAACATTACTGTTCGATTCAGCCCAAGGTAGTGCGAGGCACCATGTTGTTGCGACAGTGTTCTTTCTTAGAATTCGCGGTCGTGTTTGTAACAAAAGACTGCAGGATTTAGCCTAGACCTTAAAACCTGAGCTGGCATAATTTATCTAACCATGACAAAAGAGAAAGCGACTTTAATATTAGGTCCAAAACTGGAAAATTTGAACATTGATCGCAAGTGGGGATAGGTAGCAGCCAATGGAAAATTAATATTAGTTCACGTGATTTTTCAAACTCTAAAAAATACCTAGAGTGGGGGAAATTCAAAGTAATGGCTGAAAGTAGGTTTTTCTTGTAACAACACTTCGGTTCTGTGATCTAAATGAGATGGACGCATATTTGGTGCCGTCTAGCAAATACGCTTCCACGCCATGCAACAACTCCTGGAAATTGAAATAAGAACACCGTGAATTCATTGTCCCAGGAAGGGAAAACTTTATTGACACATTCCTGGGGTCAGATACATCACATGATCACACTGTCAGAACCATAGACACATAGACACAGGCAACAGAGCATGCGCAATGTCGGCACTAGTACCGTGTATATCAATTTTAATTATATCTTCTCTTCTAACTTCCCTTTTAAATCAGGCATTTTACTTTTCAGTTTTTTACATTTAAAGAAATTTTTAAGTCATTGGTTTGAATTTAAGATTATAAAGTTTTTTTTTTATTTAAAATGTTGTTTTAAGTTAAAACTTTCGCAGCAATGCAGGCTGCTATTCTCCCATGGAGACGATCGTAGAGATGCTGGATGTAGTCCTGTGGAACGGCTTGCCATGCCATTTCCAGCTGGCGCCTCAGTTGGACCAGCGTTCGTGCTGGACGTGCAGACCGCGTGAGACGACGTTTCATCCAGTCCCAAACATGCTCAATGGGGGACAGATCCGGAGATCTTGCTGGCCAGGGTAGTTGACTTACACCTTCTAAAGCACGTTGGGTGGCACGGAATACATGAGGACGTGCATTGTCCTGTTGGAACAGCAAGTTCCCTTGCCGGTCTAGGAATGGTAGAACGATGGGTTCGATGACGGTTTGGATGTACCGTGCACTATTCAGTGTCCTCTCGACGATCACCAGAGGTGTACGGCCAGTGTAGGAGATCGCTCCCCACACCACGATGCCGGGTGTTGGCCCTGTGTGCCTCGGTCGTATGCAGTCCTGATTGTGGCGCTCTCCTGCACGGCGCCAAACACGCATACGACCATCATTGGCACCAAGGTAGAAGCTATTCTCATCACTGAAGACGACATGTCTCCATTCGTCCCTCCATTCAAGCCTGTCGCGACACCACTGGAGGCGGGCTGCACGATGTTGGGGCGTGAGCGGAAGACGGCCTAACGGTGCGCGGGACCGTAGCCCAGCTTCATAGAGACGGTTGCGAATGGTCCTCGCCGATACCCCAGGAGCAACAGTGTCCCTAATTTGCTGGGAAGTGGCGGTGCGGTCCCCTGCGGCACTGCGTAGGATCCGACGGTCTTGGCGTGCATCCACGCGTCGCTGCGGTCCAGTCCCAGGTCGATGGGCACGTGCACTTTCCGCCGACCACTGGTGACAACATCGATGTACTGTGGAGACCTTACGCCCCACGTGTTGAGCAATCGGCGGTATGTCCACCTGGCCTCCCGCATGCCCACTATACGCCCTTGCTCAAAGTCCGTCAACTGCACATACGTTCACGTCCATGCTGTCGCGGCATGCTACCAGTGTTAAAGACTGCGATGGAGCTCTGTATGCCACGGAAAACTGGCTGACACTGACGGCGGCGGTGCCCAAACGCTGCGCAGCTAGCTCCATTCGACGGCCAACACCGCGGTTCCTGGTGTGTCCGCTGTGCCGTGCGTGTGATCATTGCTTGTGCAGCCCTCTCGCAGTGTCCGGAGCAAGTATGGTGGGTCTGACACACCGGCGTCAGTGTGTTCTTATTTCCATTTCCAGGAATATATATATATATATATATATATATAATTCGAGGTGTCTTCTTCATTCAACGCACAACAAGTCAGGACGCACCCACTCACTGAAGCTCAGATGAGAGTACTCACGCAAGAGCAACATCACAAGTCACCTCGAACCTGTTCCAATCTCCCTATCCTTAATCTGCACACGCCACCAATCCTTAATTGTGAGGCGTTGAGTACAACGGAGAGCTCGACGTGTTTCGCTACGGGCCGGACCACCTCAAACAACTATATACATTTTAATATTTTCAAACGGAAAGGATCTTCTGTTCCCCTCCAGACATTCTCTGTATTGGTAAAAACTTCTCTCTACATCGCATGATATGGCTGGGTCAAATTTAAACCTAAAGGAGGTTGCGGCTGTTTCCTTTTTGTGCATTACAATTTTGTCTAGTACCTTGTAGTACATCCTATATTTTCTGGGGAATGCGTTTTAGGATAGAAGTATTCCGTCACTGCTAGCGCAGCCAATACGCGCAACTTTCCACCAACACCACGAGTTCTTGACTAGCTTATTTGACCATATAGTGCATAACTAACTTCACGAATTTTTCGCTGAATCCCCAGGCCCTACTTCTGATGTTCATGATTTTACTGGCGATACTTTGCAGTTAAATGCGGAACAAGTTAACATAATACAGTTAATCGCCAGTGTGAGAGTAATTTAAATTAAACTTATTTTTGCACTATTGTTGCAGAAAACTTTAAATAACTCTTCGGAATAAAGTCCTTTCACGTACATATATGAGAAATGAAAAATAACGAAGGTAATAATGTAACACTTACCCACCTCGGTAGCGTAGATGGTACCATGTTTTCCTCACGTTCAACAGGTCCCAAGTTCGAATCTCGGTCGGGTAACTTATGTGGATTAGGTTTATCCGGGGTTTTCCCTTATCCTTCAAGACGATTGCCTGGTAACTCTAAGCTCTATGGACCCCGGACTCATTTGAGCATCATTTCACCCAAATCATTCACCGTTCGATATTACTTAACGTTGGAGGACATAAAGGACAAAAACACTGATCAGTAACGCTATTGTTTTTTTATGAACTACCAGAGCTCCCAAAGAAACATTACAGGACTCCGCATGACATTGGGAAGAAACAATGAAGCCGTCAATGGTATACGCGCCGTTAAGTTGCAGCTGAAGATCAATGTTATTGACAGCTAGCGGTTATGGGTATCACATGCTGACCAACTCCCTTCCTGGTATGTCTGTCATACTACAGGGCATCTGAAGGAAGTATGTCGCACCGCTCAACCCATTTTCGCCCGGCAGATGGTGGACAAAGCAACGGCTATAGTTAGTTTGGAGCAGAAGGGTTACCATCCTATAAATGACAATATACAGCCTCCAACAGCAGCAAGATGAGTTGACAGCTATGATTGTCACAATCCAAAAATGAATCTGGATTGGTGGACGTAGAAAAAAATGCATGGCCTTAGTGAGTAAAACTACAGTCAAATCACTGCGTGGGAATAGTAATCTATTGATGAGAGTTTCAATGAGGAACAGGTTTTTAGTCCTCAGGTAGTATCGCAGTTCACTGGTTTAAAGACACGACAATATTAGCATCATTAAAAGGGATGAAGGTAAAATATGCCAAGGAGCACCTGGTTCGAATCTTGGAGGCCACCTTCAATGAGATTCTGAATTTCACTCAGAAGCATCCTTGTCTTTATATCAGCCATAAGGTGATATCACTTACTCTTACATTATGAGTAATGTTTAAGCATACAATTTTATGTCAAAGTAGGTAAAAGTCACTAGTTACAGTCCTTGCGTTAATGATCTTTTTTCTTCGTAATTTACGTCCTCCAACGTTAAGTTATATCGGATGATGAATGGAATAGGTGAAATGATGCTCAAATGAGCCCAGGGTTCATAGAGCTTAGAGTTACCAGACATGCGTCTTTCGGGATAAGGGAAAACCCCGGAAAAACTCATCCTGGTAGCTCACCACGACTGAGATTAGAACTCGGGACCAATTGAACTTGAGGCAGACATGCTACCACCACGCTACCGAGGGGGGCTTTGATAATGATGATCATGATCATCATCATCATCATTACCTACCAGCTACTAACACAACGTCCAAGTGATACTACAAGAGGTACTATTTGGAATAGTTTAGAGATGATATCTAATGTAACATCCCACTTGGAGATCTTCGTAGTAGTACATATATGTCCAAAAGCCTAGCCTCAAGAATACAAATATTCCAGCATTGTTGTGTGACACAAATAGATGAAGGAAAACGTCATGACAGTGCATAACAACAAATTAAAATTAGTTGCTGCAGCGTTCATTTCCATACACGGTGTATCCGCTACAACCTTTGACCTACGGGACGCTGGTTACAGATCTGTCTTCTGCTCATTCCATAATGCATCAGAACGTGTCATTTAGGGCTGCGGTTGCCGTGTTCCAATTTAGCGCACATTGAGTCAGACATTCCTTTGGTTCACGGCAATCTATGATTGTTGATGGATAACCACGGACCTTAAGGCTTCGGCTGTCTCACAGCATAACATTGGTTAACGATGTGTGGTGACAGGAGTGTTCTGATTAACCTGTTTTCTATACTTAGTGCTGCAAAGTTATCATACTATATAACTGTCATGTCCGATTTCACCAACAAATGTTAAGACTTAACACGAGTTTAGCAATAGTTAAAACAAAAATTGCATTTCACCAACATGTGTTAGCGTAACACTCGTGTTAAATCTCATGTTAAACTAACACGCCGAATTTCTAATGTTAAGTCCTTAACAATTATAAATAGCCAAGATGGCGAGCATGAACTCAGCTGTTGATGTCGATTTTCTATATTTAAGACCGTCTAAATGGCATTCATAACAGAGCACGGCCTATGAGGAGAAATGATTTTGAGGAACTATCAGAAGAAAAATGTTTACGGAGGTATAGACTGTCGAAACATGTTGCTATGAAGGTTACTGCGGAAGTACAAAAGAGGTTAGAACATACATCGAAAGGAATATGACGATCTCGCCTTTGCTTCAAGTATCAATAACCTTGCGATTTTATAATTCACTGATGTATGTGGATAATACATTGTTCACCTCCCGTCTTGAAACGTTTAAGGCACTTGTCCTTCTTCGCACCTCGTTTTAAATTTACGTAATGCTGACAAGTTGTTTGGTGCTTGTAGTAGTGGCACATGCATTTGAATTAAATTCGTTTCCAATATTTTCCTCTTTTACATTCATTGCATCCGTCCTCTTATTTTCCACGATAACCTTACACTTCGTCACCATTTCAATTAACAATTCTTTCTCCATCGATGAGGAATTTGTCTCACGGCTTTATTTATGATTTTGTTCATCCGCCATTTGTGCAGACGAAAATGAAAATAAAAGCGCATCGGAGTACGTTCAGAAAATCGTCCATAGCCTACTATAACTGTGATATTTACAAGTTTCTTGGTGTTAACACAGGTTCGTTAACATTTTAAGAAAACAGGTTGGTGAAATGCAAGAAATTTAACAATAGATTTAGCGCTGTGACAATTGTTACGTTACATTTGTTAAAGTCGATTTTAACATCTATTGGTGAAATCGGGCATAAATGTACAAAAATGGATAAAAGTAATTCCGGTATTCCAAAAACCTGTGTAACTTCTATTGTAGTGGTGTTCCAAAAGAAATGGCATATATATATATATATATATATATATATATATATATATATATATATATATATTACTTGATCACAATAACAAATCGAGTAGCCTTATATAGTCTAAAACTTCAGTTTTCATTTAGCCTTATATTCGTCGTATTACATTAGGGATGTGGTTCCACTTTCAGGATTTTCTACCACGGTTTCTTAGTTACCCCTGGTTTCATCCCCCTTATGATCTGTATATATCAATATCTTATTAAGGATACTGTTACAATATATTCTTTCTGGATATTTTATCTACTATTTTGTATGATTATTCCTTCCACCGATTCCACATCCAGTTTTTAGTAAAGAAATTTTTGGGATGAACAAGAACTTTCTAAGAGGGTTTCTCTGTAATAAAACCCGGATCTCTGTGCATTGTATACTACGATGTATTGCTTATTAGCTTATTAACTTGTTGTGCTCCCAAGTAAGCTATAACTATTGCAACCCAAGAGCATAATAAGTATAACAGATATAATAGAAGCTTAGATACGTTGTGCTATCCAGAATATAAATTTGGCTGTCTCACTGGAACTAATTTCAAAGGCACAATAAACCAGGGCAAGACAAGTAGTGGCGGTGTGACGTCAGCTCCATTAGCTCTTACCACCAAATATGCTCCCGACCGAATGGCAGGTTAGCGTATGACGTCACCGTGATGATTTCTGCGCGACAGGAAACGTATCGGGTATTAATAATATGTACAACTTACATCTTGGATGTTGTGATATTAATGCTGACACTTTAATTACACAATTGGTCAAAGTTTATAAACAATTACATTTTGTCTGTGTGCTATAAGAAAATATATGAGTCTTGAACTCGTAGTTTATTTGAAGATCAGGCATGTTATAAAGCAAATAAAATAAAGCAAAGCAATTTTCTCTGCAAATTAGAGGAGATCCTTTTAGAACAAAATTACGTGTACATTTTCCGACATTTTCTGTTCTGTTTTTCTATAACTACTCCTAGTTTATCAATGACAGGACGTAATGTCTGAGAAATTTGTAATCGAAGGCTGCATGTTAGATTGTGAACCGACAAGGTATTTCGGGGTTTGCGCTTAGCTAATTTCATAACAGAAAAAAAAAAATTGTTCGCACATATTTGTCGAGCCAAACATACACAATGTCCGTGCGTCAAGTGAATACAACCTCGGAAATCTGTTTTGGGGACATTCTTGTAAAAATCAGCCAAGTATTTCTTGTATGTATATTTGTCCTTCAATAGATCGTCACATTGTAAATTTAACAGCTCCATTAGCACCCGCCATTTTGACAGATGCGCTGCTTTAGAAGACTTATTTCTTGCTTAGGATTTTTTTCTACACTTCCCATGCTCTACGACTTATGACAAATACGTCCACAAAGAATTAAGCATTTTCGACCTTTCTAAAACCTGGTACAAACAAATCCTACTAGAAGGACCACCATCCGTCATTTGGACGAGTACGGATGTATGAACAATGATACAAAAATGATGGTGGTGGCGATCACAGGTTACCCCTGCTCTACGTTGTGCACCAGTTTGAAGCAAATATTATAGTGAGCAATGAGGTTTCTCTCAGGGTATGCGTGGATGTGTGTGAGAAGGAAATTTTACAACACTGGAATGCCCGTTTCCAAATTATTTATTCACTGCTTCTTATTTCAAACCTCGAAATGGAAGCTGCCGACCGAGGGTTACCAATCACGGTTTATAGTGACTGAATGCTATTTATATTTCTCGATAAATTTTGATGACCTGACAAATATTCAAGACCGAACAAGTTGACCACCCTAATAGGCTGCACGTTTGACTCTTCCCTTTATATCGGCTAAACGCCGGATAATGTTTATACTGGTTTCATAGCCGTGACCCGGCTCCATCGGCGACAAGCCGAAGAGTCTCCTCATCACAACTGCGTGTGTGTATTTATATATAACTTTCACTCTCCAAATTCCTTTTTAAATAAAGTCCTTTTGTGGCTGTTTTGGTCGCCATTGTAAACGATCCAAAGAATACCCTATTCATATAAGTCAAGTGACAATTCCTTTAGAAACCTTCTAAGGACACAGCGTCTTTCATGGCTTTGTTACTATACTTTCCCCAACTCACTGACCTTGCCCTGGGTCGTCACAAAGAACCAACATTCCTTCGACGTCTATCATTATTATTTTCTTCTGGCAACCATAATTTCGGTATCAACAATAGCTTTCGGATCTGTCCACATCTGTTGCTGTTTTCCTTCCCGATTGGTTTATGACACTCTGCAGACCCTTTGTCGATGAGTAAGAAAGCTTTATTGCCCAAGTGGCACAATTCGTGCTACCACTTATGAAAGGTGTTGGAGCAAAACACTTTCTGCTGGAGTTATTATGGTCGAATACCTGGAGACCATCATTTTTCAGGAACAAAATTAGCAGAAACAAATTCGCTGAAATTTTGGGGTTTATACGATTTGATGACAAGGACACATGTTTTCAAAGACTAAAAGCAGATCGCTTTGCAGCTTCTGCTCCTGTTTGGAATCCTTTTATTGCCAATTCCTTGCAGTGTTACATTCCAAGTAAAAATATCACTGTGGATGAGCAACTGTTTCCTTGCAAGGCTACATGATCTCTCTTTCAATATATGAGCAATAAACCGAACAAATTTGGAATAAAATTTTGGCTTGCAGTTGATGCAAATTCTAAGTATCTGGTGAATGGTTTTCCTCACCTGGACAATGACCATCAGCGCCCCACAGGTGTTCTTCTTGCAGACAATGTTGTAAGCTGTTGAGCCCTTTGCTTTTGCAGGAAGAAATATAACATGTGACAATTTTTCCTCAACCAGATGCCTTGCAGAAAGTTTGAAGCGTAATAGTTGTGGGCACAGTAAAGAAATGTAAAAGGGAAATCCCTCAATCAGCAAAATCTGCTGCAGCACCTTTGCACATAACTGTACTTTGTAAGTCAGGTAACATAACTCTGACATGCTAAAAAACTCAGCAAATTGTGTTTTCCTCTGTTTATACTGTCTAAGGTAATGAATAGAGAAGCACTTTTATCCCTGTACTATGCATACTTTCACTGTATCATTTCTTATGGTATAATACTATGGGGGAACTGCGAGAAAGCGATTACCATATTTAGATTACAAAAGAGAGCTATACGTACCATACTAAACGTAAACAAAAGAACTAGTTGCAGAACACTTTTTCAAGAATTAAAAATATTGCCTCTACCTTGCTTGTATATCCAAGAAATAGTAACCTTTGTTAAATTAAATATCCATTTATACTCCACTAATACACAAACACATAATCATGATACTCGAAGAAAAGAGCAAATAAGTATAATCCCCCATAACACCAGTTTGTTTGGTAAAAGCTTTATATATACTGGACTTTGCCTTTATAACGGCCTACCTGAACACCTAAAGAGCATATCTGCACTTCCTAAATTTAAATGCTGTGTGAAAAAGTTCCTGTTAGAACATTGGTTTTATAGTATAGGTGAATTTTTTGAATATGTCAACTACAGATAAATTGTTATTGTATCGTACATGCAGTTTCTGAATTTTCATTTCTAAACTTGTGTTGTGTATATGTTTATTGTATAATTTTAGTTATAAGTACTTGACGTGTCCTATATCATGTACTATGATCAAAAGGATGAATAAATACAAATACAAATACAAAATATCAGGAGAAAAAGAACAAAACATGTGCTTCTTTTGAGTTCACTGCATGATACAGTTACAATAAATAAACAACATCCTAAAAAGCTACTAGAATCAGTGGCTACTGCAACAACGTTGACGTCGTCGATCAAAAGGTACCCTATGCAGGTTTTTCAGTGTGTTGGGCTTGGCAGCTATTAATGCATGGGTACTCTATAAGGAAGTAACAGGTGAAAGAGTAAGCAGACGTCAGTTCGTATACAACTTAGCATCAAGTATGTTTGGGGACCATGTTTAGGCAACGCTGAATACACGTGTGTTAGGTGCTACGTTGCTGCAGGTGGCTTAGAATGAGTAAAATGTGGTTTATAAGTGTTTTTTCTACTATATAATGAGGTATTTGAGATTTTATGTTGAAACACGTGTATTTGCTAAGGGAAGTTATCCATTTTACATTTGGTTACCGCATATATTTGGATTAATTTTTAGGCTTAAATGTTCATTTTACCATGTAATTCTTCAGACAAAAGTAAAATTATATACTGTATAAATAATATTAAATAAACTGGTATGCATTCAAATTTGTTTACCATTTTAAAAAAAGGTAAATAAAACCGCACTCGTCAAAATTACGGGTTGGTCTTTCTCGGTAGACCATACTCGAACCCTGACAGAACTCTTAGATTCTGTACTCACTGCGCCATTTATATAGACAACATGGTTGAAGCTATTAATATTGGCGAGCAAATAGTTCCCCTTTTATGTGACAGTTTGAAACAAATAGTGTTAAGCTCAGGGTAAAGCAATGAGGTTAATCACAAGGTATGCGTGGATATGTGTGAGAAGGGTGGTTTTAATGACACTGGAATGCCCGTTTCAAACTGATTTAGTGACTGCTTCTTTTATCCGAACATCAAACTTGAAGTTGCCGACCAAGGGTTACCAATATCACTGTTTAGAGTTACTGAAGGCGGAATGTTTATTACTCGATAAACTTTATTCTTTCCTCACGTATATATGAACCGACAAATATCTTCTCTCATTTCTGGTATGCCTGGCCCAAGACAGAACAAGAGGACTGCCGTAATCGCCCTTACGCCTCGGACTGTCTTAATGGCTTGCCAGCCACGAACTGCTCTAATCGGCCTGACGCCGAAGACCGTCCTCCACATCTGCGCGTGGGTGTATGTGTCACTTTCACTTTCTGAAAGCCCTCTTTTCAACCAAAGATCTCTTTGTGGCTATTTTGTCATGCCATTATGAATGGTCCGAAGAATACCCTGTTCAACAGGTCAAGTGCTATCCTTTAGAAATCTGCTAAGGACACTGTTTCTTACGTTTCTTTTGTTAAAACAACTTATTCACCCAAACTGTTATTCGACTCAACTGCCATTGCACGTAATGTAACAAAGAACCAACATTCCTTTGACATCCATCATGATTCCTTATACATTGCAATTCTTAATTTCGGTATCATGGTGCTACACCGCTCTTGCCTGACGTCACACGCACTGCAGGTCTCGCTCCCGACTGAAATGCGTCATAACTCTCAAAGCTGTCTTGCTCTGTAATAAGCCATATTTTTTTTTAAAAAAAACTAAAGCATAAAAGCGTCATATTTATTATTGGTCACAATTCTTACCAAATGAACTGTCTGTACTATAAAAGTACTCACACCAAGAATAAGAAGGCTGTTTCAGCACTGGAAATTACAATCCTAAGAAATAAGGATATAACTGTAGTTCTGTAAGGAACAAGACAGCAATTAAATTAACCATTATATATTAAAGGTTAACGGTTGTATGGTCATCACACCTTTGATTATCGTCTCGGCTTCCTTTATTGTAGATACCCAAATACCTCGCCCAAAGCCTTGTTGCCTCACTTATTTTACTCCCAGTTATCTTAAATCGTTTTCCCCTACGTCAATCCTAGATTAATATTACCAAAGGTAAATTAGTAATGAGATATTAATCGCTTAAGACATCTTTAATTACTAATGTGCATGCTAATTATATAAAAATAGCTGTCTTAGGGGAATGAACTTCAAATACGAGACGTTTCCGTAAAATAAGGTCTCCGATTTTATTTAATATAGAAAACATGTTTATTCTCAATGAATGTTACATTGATGGAAAGGCGGAACTCACAGCTATTTTTCAACGTAATCACCATTGCGATCGATGCACTTTTGCATGCGCTGGGGCAGTTTTTGTATACCCTTGTCATAGCACTCTCCCGCCAAGTTGCGCAGGTAGTGCTCAACCTCGTTTTTCAAATCATCGTCGATCTGGAAATATCTTGCACCCAGGTGTTACTTCAGCTCAGGAAACAGATGATAATCACTAGGTGCTAAGTCTGGACTGTAGGGGGGATGGGTGAGGATATCCCATCCAAACAGGGCCAGGAGATCAGCCGTTGTATGTGCAGTATGGGGATGATCGTTGTCGTGATGAACAATCACTCCCTTCGTCAGCATTCTCCTCCTTCAACTTTGAATGGCACGTCGCATTTTTTTAATGACTCACAGTAGCTATCGGCATTTATTGTTATGCCAGTAGGCATAAACTCGCACAAAAATGCACCTTTTCTGTCGCAGAACACACTGGCCATCACTTTGCCGGCAGAAAATATTTCTTTGAACTTTCGCGGCTTCGGCGAATCCGAATGCCGCCAATGACGAGAACGTTCTTTAGTTTCTGGTGTTGTGCAGTGCACACAGGTTTCATCGCCATGACAATTGAGTCCAAAAATTCCTCGCCCTGTTCTGCATAGTGCTCGAGGAATCGGTGGGCCGCTTCAACACGTTGTCGTGTATCGTCTTCGGTGAGCATTTTGGGGACCCACCTCGCACACACCTTGCGATAATGCAAATGTTCGGTCAAAATCTTGTCAATCGTAGTCTTACAGACTTCAGGGATAAGTTCTCACAGATCGCGAACTGTCACACGCCGATCTTTAAGCATTTCTTGCTCCACTTTTGCAATTGTTTCGGCTGAAACCGAAGGCCGACCAGAATGCTGTTCGTCATGGACATCTGTATGTCCGTCTTTGAACTCTCTGACCCACTTTCGCACGTTTTTGACGTCCATACACTGGAGCCCATAGACTTCGCATAACTGACAGTGAATTTCTGTGAGGGTAGTTTCTTTGGCAGTCAGAACACGGATCACTGCACGCAACTCGTACTTGGCGGCGGAAGTGATAGGAAGCTCCATCGCAAACGGCTGCCCAGTCCAGACTAATTGTTGCAACGAGTTCGTTGCGGTTGTGATTAGAAGAGGTGAAACCAACCAACACGCCAGTGTTGCCGGATCTCACGTAATAGCGTTCCTCACAGCTCCAGCGCCCTTATTTTACAGACACGCCTCGTACTTGTTACTAACTTGCATTACGCTTTAAGTGCATGTATCTAATCCTTACTGGATGAATCTATAATATTCTTCCACTGATCTTCATTCAAAACCATTAAGGACTGCAAATAAAAATACTATGAGGGAATCTTCACAGATAGCTCTTTTTAAAAACAATAGCTTCATTATTTTTGTGTTTTTTTCTTAAATCATTTTGAAAGACTATCTAGGGCAGTCGGATGATCATTCTAATCCCTTCAGCTTCATTACGTTCTGTTCGTGGCCCAGCGGGATATCGTGTTCTTTGAAATCAATGATTCATTGTGGTCAGGAAATTGGACCTCAGATTAATTTCGTTGGTAATGACGTTTCCTTCCCTTCCCAGTTGTGACAAAGTCGGGGTCTTGCAGATGAAAGAAAACATTTTCTGCTGGTTATGTGTTGCGTATGAGGGATTTATCGTTCCCTATGATTTCCATCATTGCTGCCCGGATGCTTCATTTTATATATCACAGCTATCTCGAGTCAAGCCATTCTGTAAACTTTAAATAAATGTGCTTCAACATCAAGACTTTTAATTATTCAGACTATTTAATTGTTATGACTATGGCGTTAATGATTCCGATTTTATGTAAGTTATGTGATTCTGCTCAAAGTTGATGTTTGATATTGGAAATCTCCCTCAAGGATAATCCAAAGAACTTAACACATTTAATTCAAAGAGGACTACGGCACGTTAGCCATTACCTAACAAATGGTCCTTCTATTTCTGTAAATTTCCATCCGAACAGCCCCATTTGCACTGTATTCTAATGATACAATTTCGTTTCCAATATTTTTAATGAAATGTTAGAAATTATTTCCACTTTTAAATCATTACTTCATAAAAATTAGTTTATCAACCACTGTGCATAAACGGCATCAACTTACGAAGGCTGTTCTATAAAGAATGATCATAAATTTTTACGGTCATAATTGTTCACACAAAAATTCAACCTTATTATATTCTGTTTGCTTAATGTGAAACAAAGACTACAGAGTAGCTTCATTGTTGGTACTCCTGTTCCTGCCTGTGAGAACCAGGCAAGTTCGGACATGTTCAGACTCCCCTACCGCTGCAATGGAGATAACACGCGAGGAACAATATGCGGCTTTGAAATTCTGTTTTCCTCTCAACAAATTTTCAGTTGAGGCCTATACAATGTTACAGGAGGCCTATGGAGAGTCTGTTCTTCCCTACAGCACAGCTCAAAGGTGGTTTAAAATGTTTAAAGAGGGGAGACAATCAATTTCAAAGGAAGCTGAACCCAGGGCTAGAGTTACCGAAGAAAACATGAACACTGCTGCTGCCATTGTGAGAGACGATCGACGAATTACCTTAAGATCACTTTCTGAATTACTGAACATTTCATTGGGTACCACACACACGTTGGTGACAGAAACAATGCATATGAGACGTGCTTGTGCGCGATGAATTCCAAGACTGTTGATTCCCGAACAAAAGACATTCGCATGCAGGTCATCATGCAGTTAAAGTTGATGTTACAGGAATATCCGTAGTTTCTTTCAAACGTAATCACTGCTGATGAAACTTGGCTACATCACTTTGATCCTGAGAGCAAACAGCAAAGCTTAGCGTGGAAAGCTCCTTCATCACCAACCCCCAAAAAAGCAAAAGTGATTGCTTCTGCTGGGAAAGTAATGGTGTTCTCATTCTTTGATATTCATTGAATGGTTTATCAGCATGTTGTACCTGCACACACATCAGTAACTGGACAATACTACAGGGATGTCCTAAAAACATTACAAGCCCATATCAGAGGCAAAAGACCACATTTCCCTGAAGCAGGCTGGATGCTGCACCACGATAATGCGCGGTCGCATATTGCCAATGTTGCTGAATATCTTGCAAACACCAACGTGAAGTGCATCCCTCACCTTCCCTATAGTCCGGATTTAGCCCAATGTGGTTTTATTTATCCCCTAACTTGAATAAACGCCTTCGTGGGAGTCATTATCCATCACCAGAAGCAGTGGGGAAGGCTGCGGAGGCGATTTTGAAGGATCTCTGAAAAAAAATGTTTTCCATCATATGTTTGAAGACTGGGAGAAACGGTGGAACAAGTGCATCGCATTCAGGGGAGACTATTTTGAGAAGATCCATCATAATAATGAGGATGAGTAAAGGTACGTTGTCAAAAAAAGTGATCATCTTTATTGAACAGCCCTCGTAAATAACGTAACACAGCCAGATAACAATTTAATGTGTACCACTCACCTGGCCTCTACACAAAAGTTTATTATACTATCTACGTCATGAGAAAGAAGAGTAAATGCTAGATCAGCAGTAAATGCAAGAGAAAATCAGCAATACATAGTGGCGCAAAAGTCTACATCCATTTCCATTAAATTGACATTTCCTTCGTTGCGCCTCAAGGTCATTAGAGCAACAGGTAACGCTGGAAGGACAGACCGAACCACAATCCCCCACCTTGAACCACCCTGTATAGTAGGCTTGAGGAATACTCATCCTTTTAATAGCTAGGGCTATGCGATGCCTTTGAAGTTCATTTCCCTTTGCAAGTCCAAGATAATAATTAAAAATATAAATAAATTAATAACCACGTTATATTTGAGAAAATTACGGAAATTTTATTTCAAATCTAGAGTCCATAGCAATTGATCACGTGGGGTATCTCTTTTATATTATTTAGACATTCTAATGCAATTTTACTTATTATCTTCTTAATTTTGGAAAATGACACCTACTGCACATACAGCACCTAGCTAAAAGAAATATGTATTTCAATGACCAAGAGATCAGACTGTTCCTAACCGAGGGTTTTCAATGTAGTAATTTTTTATTTCATTTATTTAAGGTCGCTTTACAACAACTAAGGTTATCAGCGATCACAGAAGAATTAATACACTATGGAGACAATAATGAAGTATAAAATAAATAGTACAAACAGGTTACAACAATAAACAAAACAAATAAGTTCGTACATTACAGTGAACAACAGTGATTTAAGTAGAAATAAGATACATTATAACAATTAACAGGGTTGAATTTAATAGTAAAATACAAAAAGTGTGTATTAAAAAGGAAATTAGTAATAAATATCTAACACAAGAAATAACTGAATAAATTTTATATAATAGATGACAGTTGTGATGAATCCATTTATATAAATATGAGTAGCTGGCATGCTTAATTTGTAAGATTACTCACTCAGACTAGGCAGGTGTTCATCATTTCTTCCAAAAGCGCTTTTCTTCAGTGGCTGCTGCTCCAACTACTGTCGGCGGACACAAACTTGACTCTCCAAGAAAATTAAGTCTCCTCCCCTTGACGATCTCCTGATTTACAATACCAACATTTGGGACTGGAACATTGGAGCTGGACTCAGAGGTTTGATTATCACCTGTGGCATTAACTGGTTGGAGTTGCTCTATCTCTGGATGTGAAGAAGTTGAACTGTTGGATTGTTGTGGCAAATATACTTCATCTTCTATCTCAGTTTCTGAAACAATATCCTGATTACCAGTTGTCTGTTGAAGTAGATGTACTTTGTCTTCCATCTGCTTCCTGGGTAACCTAGATTGGTTGAAATCTCGGTTCATTTTAACTTGATCTATATTATTCACAGTGATGGGTTGAGCTACGTCGGTGTTGACTTGTTTAACTTGTTTAATAAATTGTAGAACACTATTCAATGCTGGCTTATCAAAATTCAAAAAGTTTTCTTTTTCACTATTTAGAATATAAATTTTTCCCGAATATCCAGTTCTTAACAGCTTGTACATGTTTTAATGGTTGTATACCTTGACCAATTTCATGGTTGCATTTCCAGAAGTGATTGGCAAATGCTGACTTTTGTATTTGTTTAAGTTTTATGTTTCTCGAGTGTTCCGTTTGACGAGTTTTCAAACTTCTCTTAGTTATTCCAATATAGTATGATTCACAGTTGTTACACGGTATTTTGTATACTCAAGATAATTTTAATTTATTGATGGTGTTGCTTAAAAGTTTTTTAAGTAAATTCTTAAAACTGAGTTATTTTTTGGAGTTAATTTTATATTATAGTTTTGTAAGATTCTTTTAAATTTGTTGAAGGCCCAAGGATGGCAAGTAAACTACTTATGAATAGCTGTAGTTTCTTTAAAGTAGTAATTGATTTTATGTGATTTTTGTATATATGTTCATTAATGATTTTAAGTATGGTTTATTTCTTAAAACCATTGATTTCAGCAACATGTAAAATGTGTTGGTATTCTAGTTTATATTCAGATATAGTTATCTACATGTGTATTTTTTCTATGAATACCAAAATTCAATTTATTATGATATTTGAACACTTTTAAATCCAAAAATGGTAAGAATCCATTTTCTTCTATTTCCATGGTAAATTTTATAGACTCGTCTTGTTTGTTGAGAATTTTTAAAGCTTCATCAGTTTTATCCTTGCATAGAAAGGCGAAAATATCATCTACATATCTATACCATACTTTGAATATGTCTGAGTGAGTGGACGTTATTTTAATTTCTAAGTCCATTTAATTTATAATTTTTCTACATTCTTTAATGAATTAAAAATGACATATACATAAATCACTATTGAGGTTCAAGTCGCTTCTGGCTTTCAGCAAAATAAATCTTGCACAAATTCAATGATAGGAGCATTATACTGAACCAATTATAATTGTATTTTCCTTTTCAATGAATAATGTACACTGAGATTCCTGTGAATAATTAATCGTTGACTTACTCTTAGGTATACTGGTGGTTGAGCTCGTTGGGTGGTGGAATCCATGCTGGTGAGGTTAGGTGACTCGGAAACCAAGTATAAATCAAATATTTATGAATTCTTACTTACAATATGTACAAAAATTACACCAAACGTAAAACAAAATACTAAGCATTAATAGTAAACTCCTTTTAACAAGATACGATGCCAACTTCTGGTAACAGTAACCATAAAGTCAGGAAATCAGAAATATCACATTTCTCTTGAAGTCATGGCCCCCTGAAATTACATTTTTGTTTAATGGAAAGATTGGGTTTCTTGATTTAAATGTAATCAACATCAGCGAATGTGCAGTAGCAGAACTGTTGGAAAAATCCAGAATGGCATTCAGTGTTCGGACAGCAACTCAAAAAATGATATGTCATTCGTGTGTCTCTCTGCCTTTAATTTTTCCTCCAAATAATATGTCTTCTTATTTTGTATTGTCACATATGTCATGTGGGTTGCATCTGGTTACCTCTATATTGTTATATTTATTGGATTTTACATAATCCTTTCTCGGGTAAATCTAAATTATGGCTGGAAGCCCCAGTTCTTGATTATTGCATCATTTAGCAGAAACCTGGGGCAAACGGGCTGGTTACCCACATCCGGCCAAGCCTATGGAAAGTCTCCTTAATTTGTGTCATGTCCGGTAAATAGTGCGTGGCTTTTCCTGAAGGCAAACTCCAGAACCGGATGTTCTGGAACGTTCGATGACAAGCTGAATCTAGATCCGGATGTTGTAGAAGCTTCCATGATGGGCTGGATTCTCCATATTTGGGAGAACTTACGTCACTCGGAGTGGCTATATAAGCGGGCGAGTTCAAGGCACTAATGACTTCGTCCTTTGTTTCAGGACAGCAATGGAACTTAATATTTCTTAAGACCCAGTCTCCGGCTGAAGACAGCGAATTTCCTGACATTCCCACACCTGAAATTCCAAGAGCGCGAACAGGGCAATAGCGATACTGCTGCACATCCTCTCCCGAATACTCACCGGTGGAGGTTTTTTAATGGTTAGGGCTGGCGATCCCCCAGAGGAGTCCCACACTCCAATCCCAGGGTTAGTGCGTAAAGGCATTTTTCCTCCACTCGAATAAAAAAACTCGTTCTTCTTGTCTTCTCTCCTGCTACCCGCTCGTGCTCTGCTCGCTCCTGTGACGCCGCTTCTCCGCTCAACGGACCATCAGGACCCATTACCGATGGCACCCTCAGGCATATGAGACACATCAGCCAAGGTGAGATGAACATGTTTCTGTATGTGTTGTAAACACAAGGGTCTACGTACCCCCATAGCTAAATTATGCCAGTGCAACCCTTGGTAATCCCTTCTGGGTTACCACAAAACTTTGCATTACTACCCTCCCAGGTTACCTACCCATTGTAATAAATGAATTGTCAGCTCAATTAGTCTTTACTATCTGTAATCTACTATGCCTACCCTAGTTCATGCTGCCCTAGAAATAGGCAACGTGGCAATATGTATTTACTACTCAACCTAGGTACACCAATTGTTGCACCATCCAAATGATTTTCGCACTATTTGCTAATTCTGGTTTCTTTGTACATCGATTTTGTTATTTTCCTACAAATGGTTCCCACGTACATTGAGCTGTATTTCAGAAAATCCAGATGGATCTGGTGTTCAGGTGGAAACAATTCCTGGATTACAGTGATCCTGTGTAACTGCAATTTTTAGAGTTTGCTTTCTTGCCACGCTGAGCTCATAGAAATGCCTTTTTCCTTTATTAGGGATCGCGCCGGAGGGATTTTTATGGAGAGTGGTCCAAACGTTCTCCTATTTCATCCGGTTTCTGCTCAGTAAGGGAGTTCCTCTTTTTAACTTCCTTTGGGTTTTCTTCCAAAATAAGCTATGTTCTCCTACATATGTTCATAAATAGGACGCGGATATCGTAAGCAGTTTACTTCAGGATGTCTACATTTAAACGCAGAGGATCTACCTGAGAGTCCAAAGACCTCGGCATCCTTCAACACGGGAACGATGGAAACTCCGGGGCTCTTTCCATAATGCAATACCTGGAGTCTGGAAAACCCCCACCCATCGACAACGTCAAGACGGGACGGAAGTGTATATGCCACTTACGCGCGTCAACCCCGCAGGGAAGACTACCAAAAACCTCAGCGGGGCCGCCTGGTGATCTAGCACACCTTCTGCTACCTCTGCAGGCTACTTACCGGGACTTCTTAGGCAACACTCTAACCCCTCCGGGCAGCCGAGGCCTGGCCGGAGGTACCCGATCTCTCACGGGTGCCGGAATACACTGCCCCTTCGATTCTAACCCAATCTGAACAACACAAATTATTAGATCCGTCGTACAAAATGTAAACACTCGTGGATATGAATCATAGGTAAGGAATGGGGGAACGATCAGCTGAGCGCTGCAAACGTACAGTCGAGTGACTAAACAACTGCAGCATGGTAATGCTATCAGGTAAGAAACATGTGGTACCTCATACTAAACTGAAATTTTCAAATAGCAAACTAAGAAGCCAGTCACTCTTTTGTGATGCTTCCAATCAAACTCACCATCTTGGTTCTTGGTTCCACTGCAGCTGTAGATAGGTAAATTAAGATTGTGCAGAAAGTTGATCACCTGACACTACTACATACTATCAGTTATATATTACTACATTCCTCTAAGGGCTCTTTATCAAATATTTCATCATCAATCCCGCAAAATAGTTAGGCACTCGTATAAAACCACTCTCTCTTCATTTCTAAATCAAAACTTCTGTAAAACAAGCACGTGCTAGTTTCGCTATTTGCAACTGAGCGGGAAGGTTATCTAATGACTTGTTTCCGGTGCTTATTGTGGGTGAAAGGCCTGAGGTCCACAACATATTTAAAACCCTTGCTGGTATCAGTTCGTCTGCTAGTTCCAAAGGATTTTCACATGCCATATTCTTTGGCGATAACAACAGAAACAACAAATAGCCATAAAAACTTCAAATAACAAAACTAATGAAAAATTTAAACTCATACCTAGATATCTCGGAATAAGGTGATGCTGCAGAAAAGAGTAGGCGAGAGGCGCATAGTGCCCAGTACCGCATGGTGCCAGTATCTCACAGTTGCCGATAGATAGTAGAAGCTCATGGTGTGTATTTAGAAAAACAACTATCTTTCCCCTCCTCTTTGACCGTTGAATCAGAAGTTATTGTTCAGAGAAGTCATGTGGTGTAGTGGAGCTGTGCTGTTAATAACTTGCTGGCATTGCCGCTGCTTTGTCCAGTGAAGAACTAAGTACGTATTTGTGCTCATATTATTTAGTATTAAGTATATTACACAAACACAAAATACAGTGTCGGTTTAAAAGAATCGGGCAGCGCTATGACGTTATATATACGTACGTGTGAGTTGCTCAGTACCGTACGATAGGAATTCCCAGTACCGTACGCAAAGGTATATTTTTATCCCCTGAACTTGCACTGATATTAAATTAACTTTTGTTTATAGGCATTCCTGTCAACACGGAGGTCAAAAAGAAAGGAAAATGGGTAGAAGAAAATATGAAACAAGCAATAAAGACTGTGATAGTAGGATCAGTGAGCCTGGGAGTAGCAATATATATTGCTGAAACATTAACATCGACTCTGTATAAGTTGATGTTGCAGGAAAAGTCACAAAAACAGAAGAACGAACCAATAGCAAAGAGACACAAGAGTAACATTAATAAAACTATAAATAGAGAACCTAGCTCTAACTCTATGCCAACAGAAACTGCAAATAGTGAAGAGCCGTAGAATACTAAAATAAAATTAAATTTTGAAACAAAAACCAGTGTCGATTGAAGTATTCTAACAGTGTATCATTTGCTTAGAAATCACAGACGAAGCTTGGGTTCAGTGTCTATCGTGCAAGGGTTGGGCACATATTGAATGTACAGGGCAAGAGAACATGGATCTTTATAGATGTGATCACTGTGTTTAAAAAATGTTTCATTATTCTAAGACATTTTTATTTTGTTGTGATAATTTCTAGAGAACGTTTTGAAAAATATATTATCATGTTACCGTGTTCTGTTTTTATCTCAAAAATACAATAACTATGATAAGAATAATTATCTTGTGATTTATTATGTAGTTCCTTTTTCTTTATTTAGAAATATGTATTTATTTACGTCTGTCCGGTACTGGGAAACACTTTTTGAGATGCGCAGTTATCATTAATATTTGCTTTAGATTTTGACAGTCAACATTACTCGCGTTCGTGAATGTTCATTACTAATACTGTTTCTGTATGTTATTAGCTTTATGATAATGGTAACACGCAACTTGTTCTCCATTGCATTTTCTTTGAATTTTGGAAAAAGGCTTAGGTGTGCGGTACTGGGCGCATCTCCCCTATGTAAAATAAATCGTACATTACAAATGAAATAGTTTTTTTCTAATTTTCAGTTCAAATATATTAAAGATACTGAATTTTTATCAAAATCGTTAGTCATTTTTGAGAAAATAAAAAAATTCCTAAAGAGTTTCCATGGAGTAAGTTTAGGATAGGAAATTTTCATCTCACATATTCGGAACATATTAAACTTACATACCAATTTCGGAATTTATCAGAAGTTTCGTTTCTAGTCATGTTACTCGGTTGACATCAAATTTTCGGGTGGAATACAAAACTAACTCTTAAGAAGGTGCTACATAAATATTGTAATCAAAGAGCTACCTTCAGTAACAATTTGGCAGCGGAACCAACTGGGTTTCATCAGAGTACAGGAATATGCAAAGACCCTTTGTGGAGTTATTAGAGATACAAGGGAAGGAGCATGCAGATAACATGGGATGACCGGTGTGCCGCACGTAGACTGTTGTGCTGACCCTATCCGAGCTGGCACCAAGAAGGGGCATTACTCAGACCTAAGTTTGTACTTGTTGGACGTGGGCCAGAAGGAAATTTTGGTAAATTTAACTACCCCTATCTCCGGTCTCATGAACAGGCCAAGTTCCGCTTCTCAACTGTCGTAAATCAGATACATCTACTGGAAAGAGGCACCGGAACAAAGAGTTTCCCTCTCTTTCTGCAGTTTGCCTCTGCAGTTCCAAATATACATAAACTCGATCGAACGTCACTTCGATTCTGAGATGGCCTCAGCGATAAGCAAGGTAACGCGCGTGGCTTTGATTTAGGTTATCTGTACAGCGCAGTCGCACAACTATCATCCCTCAATTCTAGAGTTTTTCCACCTTCTGCTTTAATGTCACAATCATACTTGCGTGCCATTCTTTAACACAGGGGTAATCAAAACCTTACTGCTTTTGCCATCCAGTGCTACTCAACATAATTTTATTTTTGCTATCACATATGCAGATACTTTTAGCAGATTCCATCATATGTATGGTGTACTTTGAAGTCCACTAATTAAAAACTCAATACGTGAGCGATATACCTATATGACCAGGATAGTTCAAAAGAGATGTTACAAATGTACAAATTTTCATAACTACATCGGGCGCCTTTTAAGGATATGTAACAATTGTCATGAGTAGACCTAGGAAGTTTAGATCTTAGATTTACATTAGATTTATTGTGCATATTCCAAAATTTTAAAATTTTAAACTTTTAGCCACATTTTTTATCTTTACCTTGTTTCTACCTTGGCTTACATGACACCCTGGTCTTGTGCTCTTAACCTCCATAACTCCTTGTTACTTAATTAGTCCCATTCTTCCCCATCATCTTGCTTTCCTATATTCTTTACATTTCTGACCCATTTTTCTTTTACTTTCTGCAAGAACTCACCAATACTTCTTACCTTCTTTTCCTCCCTGCCCGTTAATATTTTATAGCTACTATCCCCTTCTCTATCTACGTTCTTCCATTTTTACTCCCAAAACGTTATTCTCCATATTGCAACCTCCTCGCTTTCTCTTGCATAGTCTCCTATGCTTTCTTTTTCCCAACCCATAATTAACACGTTATATTGGGCCTCATCTTCAGACACTAGGGAGAGAAAGAATTTTTCCTCAACTTTCTAATCCTATTCATGAGATTCCAATTCAAAGCAGATGTTAATATAAAATATTTTATATGTTATCCTGTATCAAAAGCAGTTTTCATAAGAAATACTGCATAAATGGAATGCAAAATTTTAGAACAAAATTAATATGCACTTTTTTAAATTCCGTTGAAGACTTCTTAATCTGCATTGAAGTTTTTGAAACCTAAAAGACACATGGACACCGGCTATCCAAGCTGACTCCCCTTGCTAATCAGGAGTATTTAAGAGTGATTGCTCTCACATTAATTTCAACAATCATCCGGTTTCTGACACAAAGTTAACTGCTCTTACTTATTGCAAGTGACTGAATCAATACGGATTCGTTCACATAATTTCTTAATAAGCTATTTTAATTGGATTAAGGTAAAATAGAGTGTTCACTGTTGAAATGTAACGAGTAGAGCTTATGACCTTGTGCAGCAAACCCTTATATACTTTAATAAATAGTATTTGCCATTTTATACCCACAGTTTTAAGACTATACGTCCTCTGTGTTTTAGATCTGCGAACTACTTGCCTTAAAGGGCCATTAAGTCAATGTATGATACACACTATAATTGCACATTCAGTGACCTGTCCTCTTTTATTTTTTAATTTTACGTCCTCCAACGTTAAGTCATATTGGACGGTGAATGAAATGGGTGAATGATGCTCAAATGAGCCCAGGACCCATGGAACTTGGACATTTGTCTTTAAGGATAAGGGAAAACCCCGGAAAAAACCTTATCCAGGTAACTCACCCTGACCGAAATTCAAACTCGGGACCTCTTGAACGTGAGGCAGACACGCTTTCATCTACGCTACCGAGGTGGGCGATCTCTCCTCTATACAATGTAGGGTGCAAATGGAAGGCGGTAGTATCTCTGTCACTGATTAAAAAACTGTGTAGTGTTTAACGCCCGCGTTTACTACCTACAGCACCGCAGGCGATGACACTGATGATACATGAGATGAAGATGGAGCACCAGTGGAATGAGATGGCGGGGGAAACCGGAGGTCCCGGAGAAAACCCGCACCATCGCCGTGTTGTCCACCACAAATCTCACTTTGCGGTCGCCATCTCTGTCACTGCAGTGCTGCTGTCCCTTATAATGGGACCCATATAATAATCAATACACTTTATATTTTAATATGTAACCTCTTAATTTTTAAGTACAAGAATGTAAGAAATTGTTTCCGTTTTACAATAAATTACAAATCTATCCACGGTGTAACAGGGCAGAGCGTGTCAAGACCAAAGTCCATATTGTGACTTTGTGGGTTCATAGAATTAAAAGGCCCAGTTGCAGAAATTAAAAATCTCCGTTATTTTCGTGGAAATATTCTAATAGTTTACAGCAGCATTACGTTACATACACCATCAGTCTACCAAGGTCGATGACAATAACAAAGCGTGACAGCTGATTACATCCTTAGCTCTAGTTACAACACTCTTTTTACACTACTGCTTACTCAGTCTTGTTTACAACAACTGTTTCACAACTATAACTGTCCTGCTGGCGTGTCACAATCCCTTTTATATCTCCATTCATGATTACCAGACTGTTCTGTCAATCACTTGAGGTTTCTGGAAAACAAGGCATCTCATTACATAATTCGAACATTCTATCACCTTCGAGAAACGTAACTTAATCTACGCCGGCAAGGCCTTTGCCTCAGTTATCTTGCTTGCCGGCGTTATCTGTTTACACAAGTTCGTTATCTACGTGAAACCTATCCATCTGTTATCTATTTGCGCCGAAAATTTAGTGCCCGTTACCGCGACAATATGCAAGCGAGAGCTGGACGATCATCTAGTAGATGCCGGGAGGTGATAAGGCTAGCATCTCACACCCCAAACCAGTATGCTGACTTTCACAAACCGGGAATCGCTATATATCGCAGCTTCTCAAATTCCTTACGATATGGAATGGGCAGCGGTTCTCTACTGAGACTTAAAATCTTCACCCTACGGGCGCTTTCTTGGCTATAAACCAAAGCACAACGTTCCAACCTGCTACCCACAGCGCAATACTGACAAAGGTGTATGCTATATTCCAATTAGGGGATTGTAAAAAGAAATAGCGCTGCTTGCTTTAAAATAATTTTGAAAATTAAACACGCTCATGTTATGGAACTGGTGTCCTATTTCCAACTTCCAATACAAACTAAGCAACATGGCTTTACTCACCATTATATTCATACTTTCATAACGTCAGTTAAAAAATAAGACACGTACAACAGGAGAATTTAAACTCATTACCACCGTTTAGATTCCCAATAGACCGATCGGGGTTTTGAATTACAATAGGTCTGAAATATACCGAAGCATAATCGATATTTGACACAACATCATTGTCATGTTATAATACAGATGAATATACAAGGGGCGTCCAGAAAGTAAGATCTGTTTCAATTTTTCTCCGCTGCAGCGCTGCGATCGTAGTTCCGCACATGCGCGGTAGACGCTCTGTATCAAGGAGAAGAAACGTGCATCATTGTGAGATCGCTGTCAGCCACGTACGTTTTGTTGTGCTTGTTTACAATGTTGGTGTTGATTGAAAATCCCGCCGCTTGTGAACTCAGATCTGTGATTCGTTTTCTGAAAGCTATGAAAATCAAACCAATTGAAATTCATCGGCAAATTTGCGATGTTTATGGACAAAATGCGATGAGTGATACAATGGTAAGAAGATGGGTAGGACAGTTCAATGACGGACGTAGTGAAGTGCACGATGAAGAACGAAGTGGGCATCCATCTTTGGTTCCAGAAGAACTGGTTCACGCGATTAATGACAAGATCCAGGAAAACTGCAAGTTTACAATTAGGGGTCTCGCTATGGAATTTCCCCAAATCTCACGATCACTAGTTCATGAAACTGTTACCGAAATACTGAAATTTCGTAAACTTTGCTCACGTTGGGTGCCAAAGATTCTTACTGAGCAAATGAAAACAAAATGGATGGGTAGTGCACTTCAGTTTTTGACCCGTTATGATGAAGGCGGCGAAGAATTTCTGACACAGGTAGTCACAGGAGATGAAACTTAGGTTTCTTACGATACCCCTGAAAGTAAACGTCAATCAATGGAATGGAGGCACACGTCATCCCCAGCAAAGGTTAAGCTGAAACAAATCTCGACACCTCGAAAAATGATGTGCACAGTGTTTTGGGACAAAAAAGATAAAAAAAATAAAAGAATAAAAAAAAATAAAAAAAATATCTGCTTAACCATGTCTTGGCATCTTGAAGCAAAATGAAGACATAGCTTCCTCAAATTTTATTTCCTTTTTTCTCTTTTCAACTTTATTTATCATCTTTGCATACATATTTGCAGATATTTCTAAACCTAAACTAACCAACTATCTAAACCTATGTCACTGGAAACCAGTGACTTACAAAATACAAAACTAAACTATTTCTAAAACGGTAATTCTTTACAGGAATACAACAGATATAAACTACATAAAATACATAACCACAAATACTATGACTACTAGAATTACCGTTCCTACCTACTAACTTGATTAAACGCCTGTCCCTGGTATCCGATCCTTTCCTCAACCGGAATCACATAGTTTCCTATATGCATCAGGAGAAAAGGATGGTTCATCAGTTCCAGGTGTAAAATCTACCCAACTATCAAAATTCTTCTGGATCTTCTTATGGAGGCTCCATCTCTCGTTCCATCCTTCTCCTGCCAACCGTCTCGATCTTGCCCAACGACACCCAGTAGTGCCGTCTGCGGTTGATCGTGCGTGGCTCCTGATGTTCCTGCTCCTCCTGCTCCTCGCTCCTCTGTAAACTCCAGTCCTCTTCTGTTTGGGATCTGGTGATTCTTAATCTGGTGGATTCTCTCGTTATTTGTAACTGCCGTTCATGATATACCCTAACTCCTCTTCTGGATTCCCTCGGTCTGGCTTCGATATAACTTACATGTCCTTTAATAAAAACAAATCTTGGGATTTCCTCTAATATTGTATAATCATCACTATTCCGGACTATCTCATAGATAGATTTTCCTGCTATCAATTGTCGTTGTCCAAATACATCCTCTTCATACTTCACACATTCAAAGAGACAATGTTCGGGAGTATCTTGCACACCACACATATTACAAATATCAGAATCAGTTCTTTTTATCCTCTTGAGATACGTTCCAAAGGCACCATGTCCCGCAAAATAATGTACAAGTCCTTGTTTGGGTGAAATATGTGTCAATTTAATTCTTTCTCTTACGTTTGGAAAAATACTAAATACTCTTCTACTTTCTTCCATAGTATTCCACTCATGTTGCCATTCGTCCAAAATTAACTGATTCACAATTCGTTTATCATCGCATCTTCTACCCATAATTTCTTCTATTTTATCTTGTCTATTTTTCTTCAACCAATATAACACGCCTCTTCTTCTAATAGCATAATCTATAGGCCATATTCCCAATATAATCAATAGTGACATGGTCGATGATGTTCTAACTGCTGCGGTTGAACGTAGCAGAAACTGTCTCTGCATGCTTCGAAGAATCTTTACATTTTTCTGAAGTCGAAGTCGATGAGCCCAAATGGCTGCCCCATAACCGGTGATACCAATCATGAAGTGTTTTGGGACAGGAAAGACATCTGACTCATTGATTTCTTACCGCGTGGTCAACCAATGAAAGCAGATGTTTATTGCAAGACAATTAGGAAATTGCGCCGCGCAATACAGAGCGCCGAGGAATGCTGTCAAAAGGTGTTGTGTTTCTTCACGACAACGCACGACCACATACTACAAATGCGACGAAAAACATCCTACAGGGATTTGGCTGGGACGTGTTTGACCACCCCCGTACAGCTCTGACCTCGCTCCTAGCGCCTTTCATCTGTTTTTGCATCTCAAATCTTTCCTTGGTGGTCAACACTTCAACAATGACGAAGAGCTGAAAGAAAATGTCTCCAACTGGTTGAAGACACAGGTAGCAGACTTCTATGAAGAACGTATACAAAAACTTGTGCCTCGCTATGACAAATGCCTGCAAAATTTCGGCAGTTATGTGGAAAAGTAGTTTAATAGTTGTAGAATTTTGTGAAATAATAAGTTTTTCTGTACCTGTACACAATTTAATTTTATTACCAAACAGAAGTTACTTTCTGGACGTACCACGTAACAAATAAGCTCACCAGCTACTTGGCTATTAAGCTTGGGGCAGTTTACACAGACTCAGAAGAGACGCAGCTTATAGTGAACTGACCCAGAAGCGTCAAATGGCTGCTCAGAACTTCATAACCTAAAACTATCCTCTTTCAACTCTGCCTCGAGCGACGGCTCACTGAACTTATCCCAGATCTCCCAGGTGAAGGTTAGCTTCTTATACGGGGCTGGAAAAAGGCGGAACTTTCTGAAATGGAAGCTTCTAGTATCTGCCGAAAGGAACATTCTAGATCCGTAATTTCCCAAAGTGTGGGAAGAGGGTTTATAATGATCTTGTTACGGGGGATACTGTTCAGTCACGCAGACCAACCCGGTAGTGGGTGGGTCACAACTCTTCGCGGCAGGTAATTAGTTTTACGACCGCAGAACTTGTGTTATTGGCCTAAAATATTCAATCTCTTGTGTCTATGAATTAATAAATCAACATAATGATGAGTGTTGGTTATCAATAACAATTAATCGTGAATGATTTGCCATCCTATTTCAAATTATTACCGCAGAGAATGGATGTATGTTACAGTTCCATTAGCCACAAAATTTCTGTAAAATACAGTTAATAATTGCATTAATTGTGTGTAGAATAACATTATTATTGCTATAAGGAAAAGTAGCAAAGAAAGAATGGAAAATGAGGAATAGCAAAATTTTCAAGCATGTCCAACAGAGACACCTGGCTAAGATGCGTGCTTGTTACATTTATTACTTCCATTCTTACAAACAATATTCTTCTATCTACTTCCTGTAATCGAGATAACATACATATACAAATGGTTATATTAGTATTTTCCTGAAAGTACAAGGAAAATACATTTAAGCAACAGTCAAATCTTTAAAAAAGCTGATCGCTGTGTGATAACTTAGAAACTTCGTTCCCTTGTTTGACCAGGATAATTTCCCATTTGAAAAAGTATAAGTTTTGTATAACTCAAACTGAAATAGCTCGAAAACGATTAACTCCACTTATGCCCGATTTCACCAACAAATGTTAGGACTTAACACGTTTTTAGCAATAGTTAAAACAAAAATTGCATTTCACCAACAAGTGTTAGCGTAACACTCGTGTTAAATCTCATGTTAAACTAACAAGCCGAATTTCTAATGTTAAGTCCTTAACAATTGTAAATAGTCAAGATGGCGAGCTGTTGATGTCGATTTGTTATATTTAAGACCGTGTAAATGGCATTCATAATAGAGTACGGCCTATGAGGAGAAATGATTTTGAGGAGATATCGAAAGAAAATTGTTTTACGAAGGTATAGACTGTGGAAACATGTTGCTATGAAGGTTACTGCGGAAGTACAAGAGAGGTTAGAACATGCATCGAAAGGAATATAACGATGTCGCCTTTGCTTCAAGTATCAATAACCTTGCGATTTTATAATTCGCTGAATTATGTGGATAATACTGTACACAATTATTAATTGTGACATTGAAATAAGGGGGAAATAAATAACATTTTTGAATGGTGTAATTGGACTTTTTATTTCACGAACCTGCAATGTCACAATACATTATCCTCCTGCCGTCTTGAAACGTTCACGTCACTTGTCCTTCTGCGCTCCTCGTTTTAAATTTACGTAATAATGAGTTAGAACATGCATCGAAAGGACTATGACTATCTCGACTTAGCTTCAAGTATTAGTAACCTTGCGATTTTATCATTTACTGAATTATGTGGATAATACATTGTCCACCTCCCGTCTTGAAACGTTCAAGTCACTTGTCCTTCTTCGCACCTCGTTTTAAATTTACGTAATAATGAGTTAGAATATACATCGAAGGAATATGCCGATCTCGCCTTTGCTTCAAGTATTAATAACTTTGTGATTTTATAATTTACTGAATTACCTGCCGTCTTGAAACGTTCAAGTCACTTGTCCTTCTTCGCACCTCGTTTCAAATTTACGTAATAATGAGTTAGAATATACATCGAATGGAATATGCCGATCTCGCCTATTCTTCAAGTACTAATAACTTTGCGATTTTATAATTCACTGAATTATATGGATAATACATTATCCACCTCATGTCTTGAAACGTTTAAGCCACTTGTCCTTCGCACCTCGTTTCAAATTTACGTAATAATGAGTTAGAATATACATCGAATGGAATATGCTGATCTCGCCTTTTCTTCAAGTATTAATAACTTTGCGATTTTATAAATCACTGAATTATGTGGATAATACATTGTTCACCTCCTGTCTTGAAACGTTCAAGTCACTTGTCCTTCGCTCCTCGTTTTAAATTTACGTAATACTGACAAGTTTTTTGGTGCTTGTAGTAGTGACACATGCATTTGAATTAAATTCGTTTCCAATATTTTCCCCGCGACATCTTTCTCTTTTGCATTCACTGCACCCGTCCTCTCATTTTCCACGATATCCTTACACTTCGTCACCATTTCAATTAACAATTCTTTCTCCGTCGATGAGAAATTTGCCTCACGACTTTATTTATGATTTTGTTCATCCGCCATTTGTGCAGACGAAAATGAAAACAAAAGCTCATCGGAGTACGTTCAGAAAAATCATCCATAGCTTTCTACAACTGTGATATTTACAAGTTTCTTGGCGTTAACACAGGTTTGTTAACATTTTAAGAAAACAGGTTGGTGAAATGCAAGAAATTTAACATTAGTTTTAGCGCTGTGACAATTGTTACGTTGCATTTGTTAACGTCGATTTTAGCATCTGTTAGTGAAATCGGGCATTAGAAATTCATTTTATATATCTATACCGTGTGATTTAGCCAGAATTGCATTGCTTTCCAGTAAGAGTTCCTTGATCTCTTATGGTTTACCAGTTATGTAAAATAACTCTGAATAAAGAAGTTTTCGCAGGCTAGCTTAGAAAATATAAGACATACATATCATTGGTCATGAAACTATCATCAAAATGTGGTTTCTTTATTAATAGTATTAAAGCCATTTCTAAGAAACTTTGGAACTATTTTCTATATAAAGAGTGATTCGGAATATAGCTATATTTTATAAAATAGTGTTTGGTTTTTGGAACATGTTTAGCTTAAAAATGAAATTTTATTTGCACATACACATGCTAAAAATGCCTGTTATTCATAGTAGTAACTCAAAATTTCTATTTTCAAAAAATTGTGGTATGTGGTATGTGTAGGAAAACTAGTGAGTCAAAAAACTACGAACCGCAGCACGGTGTTATGCTGTGTGAGTCCTCCACTTTCGTCGCTGGCTGCCGCTATAGTAGAACGGCGTATGAAGCCAAGGAATATTTTTAAAACCACTTTTAAAGGCTTTATACTTACCAACTTTATGAAAAGAGATGGTGGAACTTGAGGAAACTATCCATCACTCGCCGTTGTAAAATGCTGGCAAATTTGTGGCGAATATTTTAAGTTTTCCAGGGTGTGTGGGTTTGTCTCGTAGTTTTTATGTTTTGGGTGTACCCCAGAGATAGAGATAGCAGGGGATTTGTTGAGGGATCCAGGGGATCACAAATCTATACGAATAATAATAATAATTATAATAACAATAGTAATAATAATAATAGTAATAATAATAATAATAATAATAATAATAATAATAATAATAATAATAATAATAATAATAATAATAGTAATAATAATAATAATAATAATAATAATAATAATAATAATAATAATAATAATAATAATAATAATAATAATAATAATAATAATAATAATAATAATAATAATAATAATAATAATAATAATAATAATAATAATAATAATAATAATAATAATAATAATAATAATAATAATAATAATAATAATAATAATAATAATAATAATAATAATAATAATAATAATAATAATAATAATAATAATAATAATAATAATAATAATAATAATAATAATAATAATAATAATAATAATAATAATAATAATAATAATAATAATAATAATAATAATAATAATAATAATAATAATAATAATAATAATAATAATAATAATAATAATAATAATAATAATAATAATAATAATAATAATAATAATAATAATAATAATAATAATAATAATAATAATAATAATAATAATAATAATAATAATAATAATAATAATAATAATAATAATAATAATAATAATAATAATAATAATAATAATAATAATAATAATAATAATAATAATAATAATAATAATAATAATTCTGTTCAGAAACACAGCTTCAATTGCTCTTACCGAAGTATTGGTCATATTATCTGTTGCAGAATCATGTTAGAAAAGTATGAATTACGCCACCAGTCCGTTAATCCTCTAAAACAAAATAGGATAAACTCTGTTTAGTTAATTCGTGTGCAGTTCGGCCGCCTCCTTTGACGAACCTTTAGTTTCACAACACAGACCGTCCTGCTCCCAGTCCTTTCTACAAGGTTGCAACATTTCTCGATACTTCATGGGTGTTGTACGAGGTTTCGTCTAAATAAATTATCTTATGTCCATTACTGGAAAACTTCCTTAGTTTTGACAAATATATATCGTCAAATTACAATTCTACTGGATTCCATAATAACCCTTATCTTATTCAAAGTGGGGTATTTGAAACCCAGCTCTTTTAGGGGGCCGCGCAAAGTGCAATGCCCATAAGGAAAATCACAAATTTCTTGCAAATGTGAAACCACATCATTTCCTTTTGCATCGAATTTACATATCTCTTGACGAATTAAATCGCATGTGAAATTACCCGCTTTAGAGAAACATTTCCTTTTGTTTTCACACTTGATCGGCGCCTTTGGTATCCCTTTCGTTACAATTTTTCTTATTGTATTTCTGTGAATACCCAGAATTTTTGCAAGCTCATTGCATGACCCCTTACCAAGATTATTTTTCACCACATATTTCTGTGGTCAAAACAAGCGCTTGAATTTGCTTAGAAACAGTTCCCGTTATAACTTTTTTTAGGCTTTTCCAGTAACATAACTCGGCCCAGCAGCCCTTTCCAATTCATTCACAGTATTGTCCTCACTTTCATTATTTTCACCTGACTGAAAGTTATCTAAAACCACTTGCATTTAGCACTGCTATTCCTTCCCACGGTCTCCACATCGTGACACACAACGAAGTTCTGCACGTAATGAAACAGATCAACTGGAAGTTGGAACTTTGGCAACTGAGACTCCGCGTGGAGTAAACATGCGATTGTCATTTCCAGAAAATCAGGGCTGCTATTGGTCCTCAACGACAGTACTCCATTCCTGAAATGTGGAGGTAGATTTATGACGGTCATTAGTGGCATGTATTCGTACGGAAACATAAATGCCTGCCTGTTGCGAAAGACGCCTAAGTAATTTTTGGAAGGAATTTTCCAAACGGTGGCCGATGTGGTTTGATGATTCTTCGTTATGAACTGTACGAAGTATTATAGATTTCTTAGCTTGAGCACTTCCTGTGGACTGAAATGTATTGTAAGGTCCATGGACTGCTGTACGGCCTAGAACTTTCACACCAAATCTTCTCCAAATCGTACTTTCACTTGGCGAGCTGTCTACTTTAATACATACATATCATGTACGTACAAATACATACTGTTTAGTAGAAAACGCATACTGAACTGTAATACACTTTGTTACTAAGTACAGAACAAAATAAATCACTCGTAATAATTGAGCCACATAACATACGGTCAACTCATTATTTCACTACATACAGCAGTACAAAACCACCTCAGCAGCATTACTATCCTGTGCGTCATCGTTTCCACACGCCCAGCGGAAAAACACCTTTCAGTCGGTTCAGAGGTTTTTGGCTTTCCCATTACTACTCCATAACAAATTATGTTTAACAAATCAAATAAAGATATGATACATAATTTTCTGTATTAGCTGATGTAAGTCTAAAATGGTGTCATGAAGTTCACATATATTTCAAGCAGCAGTCTCTTGACTGTATAAAGAATATTGAAGGATCTCTTTTGGGCGTTACGGAAAGTCACTGTGCCGAATTGGACTTAGAGAGGGGTGACACATAAAACGTTTGACTAATTTGTTCGTATTGTTTTGATATGCGTGCTATTCTGTAGCATGCTTTAGTCGAGGATTTAAAAGATAGATAATAACTCTTGTGTATAGTACATTTACATATAAGTAAAGTCTATTCATATGCTTACCGATTCTCAGATAGCCAATTCTTTACTTTATCACTGTTCGGGCTCGTCAGCTCACTCATGACTACTCAACTGAACTGAACTGAACTGCTAGACTGTCCTAGTCCAAATCGATTACTGACAGGCTGTTAACAGCCACAAGGTTTTTGCTGCGTACCCACCCAGGTTTTGGGTCTGACCGCAGGTTGATAATTTAGATGGTTACAGGATGATATGGGATTATTTTGTTGAGGAAATTTTTTGAGGTAGCTTTTTGCTCCTCTTTAATTTTGTACAGGATGCCAAACCGCTTTTTTGTTTACACGCTGGTGTTTTATTTTATTAAAGTGGAGTAAATTTTGTAGCCAAACAGCTCATTTGGAGATTTTGAAATTCAGCTTATACTGCTGTATGGATTAACTCCTTTGTTACCTCGGGAGCCCGCATGCCATACGGGGTACCCGGTAAAGCCTGAAGCGGCGTCTCGTAGCGTCGTAATCTCCTAGAGACCGAACCAGGGCGCTTCTGCGAGCTGGAATCTGAGCGCAGAATTTTGTCGCCCGGCGCCTAATTTCGTCCTCCACGTATGGGAGAAGAGAAGTTTCGTGAAGCAACCTCACGGGGAAAGAACGGCTCACAGAATAGATGGATCGGAGTCCTCTATTCTGTGCACGCTGACGGTATGCTATCCAACTATCTGCAGCCATGCCCCAGATTTCACAGGCGTACAACATGAGTGGGATTATCAGCGCTCGAAAGAGGTGTAGCTTTAAGCGGACTGGCATCGAGCGCGAACCCAGCATTGGGTACAGAGAGGTAATAGCCCCCTGTACCTGTGCCGATAGTTCCCTGATGTGTCCGTGGAAAGTTAGGCCTCTATCAAGTTGAACACCCAGGTACTTGATGGAATTAGTCCACTCTATCCTTCGGCCTCTAAAGTGGAAGTTGGGGCAGTCGGCGGGGATGTGGCGCTTTGTAAGAAGAATGGCGTGGCTTTTGTCCGGATTTACGGACATCGGCCAACGCCTACACCACTCTTGTGTGAGACGGAGGTGTCTGTGGATTGGGTTGAAGGCTCTGAGTATATGTCTGTTTTTGCAGAACAACTACACGTCGTCAGCGCACTGTGCCATTTCGACCTGTGGTTGAGTTGGAAAATCTGTCATGAACACAATAAAGAGTGTGGGGGATAGTACAGAGCCTTCGTGGACTCCGCCTCTCACGGGTCTCAGTGTAGATGTTTTCCCCGCTACTGTGACTTTAAATGTTCTGTGTCTGAGAAAGCTGTGTCCGTGTGTCCGGCATGCCATGTCGTGGAGAAGGCCCTGCTTCCGGCTCCTGATATCAACGAATGTCTGCTTTGAATGCTACACTCGTTCCTATTGTTGCCCAATAACAAAGGTGGTGGAGTGACGTGACTCAAACTTAATGTATTTACTATATATATATAGTTACAAACATAAATGTATATATTTATAATGTAACAGTTTGAAACGTGGTTCGTATTTAACAATTAAGTGTGAAAGTGAAAAATATGACAAGAATCTTCTTTACTTTATTTGTCAAAGGAATAGTAATTAAACAGATTGGTATACTACTGATAAAAATAACAACTTTATTAGATTTAATTTATATTCAACTTTCTGGATATGAACAGTGAAGAGAAATTGACATAAAGCTGAAAATGACTGATGTATGGATAGTTTCGTAAACACTAACAGTCTGAAAATAATCGAGTTTTTGTGAAATAATTTTCGACGGTTACTCCCCACACTCCTTAATTTTTCTTTTAATGTAGGCCACGTTTTTCATTTCAAATATTAGGGGAGGGTGGTCCACAGTGAGACACGGTATTTTTGAAATCCCACACTTCTTTCTATTTTGGTGTGTTGTGAATGCAAGTAGGTGACATGTTTTCATTATTCCTTTATTAACACATGCAAAACTTAAAAAAAATGATTTTAATAATCATGAAGACACACCATACCACTATTCAAATGAATGTAAATCGTCTCACCCTGCCCAACAGTGGGACACACTGAGACGGTGGATGGTCCAGACTGAGACAACCTACATTACATTAAGATTACCAAATTTAACTTCAAAAAATCAAATATCCGTTTTGTCTTTTTGTTTTGCCAAACAGTTGTGGTTGACCCAACACTATTTTTACATCAGTTTCATTCACTGAAGCCACATCTGGAACCTCCGGAAACACAAACTTGTCTGTATTTTTCGCTTTCCGCTGGAATGATATTTCCATACCTTCATCTGCATCCTTCCCCTTTATAACCTGTACAATGTAATGTCCTTTTTTATTTTGCTACAAACTCAGTCAAGCACAGTCGTCCAGACTAGGCTCTCATTCCAGCTGTTTAAAACTAGAAAAAATTTCTTCTTCGTCCATAACTGAGGATCCAGAAGATATTTCTGAATTGTCTTCTGAAGATTCTGGTTCTGTGCATAATGTTCTTCATTTAAATTTCTTCTGCTTAGCTGCTGGATTATTCGGCTTGCATTTCAATGCCCTCTCCTCTAGTTCTTTTTTCTGGAGTGTATCTGTGGCTATCATGGTTCTCCCCGCTCTCCTCACAGTTGATTTTCTGGCGGTAGCCTTAAGTAACCCTCTAAATTCATGAGGGCCTATAATGTCACTTATTTTTATCTCTATTCATAGTCGATGATGAGCTTGTCAAATCCTCCTGAAGTTCAGCATCAGGATTTTCATGATACTGAGAGCTTCCTTGTGTTGGATCATTCTCCCAAGACTGTCTCCCAAGACAGTTTCAGAACTTTCATTTCTGGCGACATGTTGTGCTCCAATATTATTAACTGCTGAGTCACATGATCCTGGTAGTTGTCTGTCGGTTACACTACTGGGTAAGAAGTCATCATCTGTGAAATTATTCCTATCGAATGGGAATATTCCAGTCTTACGAAAACCTGCAGTAATATTTATTGGCGTCATGCTACGCTTGAAGGCAAATGTTACACAGAAATAGATGATTCAAAACAACGCCCACTGATTCCCTCATGCTATCAATTGAGAATATACCAATTTGAGTCATTCTTTACCTGTTTCTAGCATTCTGGAAGAAAACAGATTGTGAGTTTAATAAATTTCTCAATTTAAGTAGTGTCTCACACTGCTCCACCTAGCACTGCCTCATTGTGAACCAAGTGCTCATAAAGATATTTTTATTATTTACATAATCTTAAACTTCAACCCTACGGTTCATTATTTATTTAATTCGGAAGAAGAAAAGCACTAATTTAAAAAAAATTCATAATGATATAAAGAAAGAATAAAACAATATGATCTACTAAGTACACTCTGGAAATTTTACTTTACTCACCCGAAAATAAAATTTTGCTTGTGACCAGAAACTTCCCTTACAATTCTGGATTTAAACAGATTTGCGAACTGCAACTTTATTTCCTCTATTCACAACCAGAGTGCATCACTTCTTAACTTACACACATATTTAAAAATTGTAAGTTTCTCAATGTGGCCCATGTCTCACTGTGGACCACCCTCCCCTAAAGGTATTTTCATAGTTATTAAAAATTCTCAATCAAAATCTTCTATGTATGGTATTATAAATTTCTAATGAGTTAGGAAATATTATTCTGTACCTTTAATTTGTCTTATGAACGTAGTTTCAATTTTTTGGCTTAATATGTAAAAGATATAACAATGTTAAATAATAGTATTACTTTAAAAATATCGTGTTGAGAAAGAGAGGCGATTATATAGGTATTTATATGAAGGTGTAGAATGGGTTCTGCTGAATACTTTCACTTCCATAAAAAGATCCATATTTATCGCTGGTTATTAAGTTTCCTGTTGCAAAAGAAACTAAAACTGTACTGAAATGGCAGCTAACCGCAAACTAATTTTGGCTTACATCCCGTTCCATTTACATTCATCGAGTTTCAATTAAACTTATTAAGCACAACATGTTTAAATCAGTTTGAAAATGCACAGACAAAGTGATTAAATTATCATGCTAAATTAACATGTTGCTCTGTTGATACTGGAGCTACGATTGTCATTTATTTGTTGTAGAGATCTATTTATGATTGCTAACTTTTGATTTTCTTTGATCCGCTTCGACCAAATTAGAATAATAATCTATGTATCTCAATTATTCTACTCTTTGGTCACTAAGAAGCATACATCCGATTTTCTGTAACGTTGGTATTAAAAGTTAGAATATTTTGAACTAATCGTCCTCAAGTTTGATTCGAAACTATCCTACTCATTACAAGATAATCGTATTATACCGTAAAAGCGAACGATAGTTGAGACAGCAATGGCTTGTTTTCCCTTTTCCTCGAATGATTATAGTTTATATGACCCTATGCCTCATGAAACTTCAGTGCAGGCAAATTATTGCATTTTTAAAATATATACATTTTAACCCATTTCACATTAAGTAATCCATTTTATCATTTGTTTCAAATGGGAAGGTGTTTGTCCTTGAGCGCTAGTAGGTGAGCAACTAATTCGAGTCCCGCGGTGTTGTATTGCATTCCCTACTAAGTGGTGTGTGAGGAGCGTCAACTTAATCCGTATGAAATACTTTTCGCGCTAAGACAAAGATTCAGCTTTTGCCAAAACTGATTCATGTGGAAGGTATAGAGTAATGTACGGGGACTGTTCAATAAAGAACGATAATAATTTTTTTTTGACAGCGTGCCTTTACTCATCCTCAACATTTTGATGGTTCTTCTTAAAATAGTCTCCCCTGAACACGATGCACTTGCCGCAGCGTTTCTGTCAGTCTTCATAGATATGCTGGAAACCATTTTTGAGAGATCCTTCAAAATCACCTACGCAGCCTTCACCACTGCTTCTGATTATGGATAACGCCTCCCACGAAGGCGATTCTTCAAGTTAGAGAATAGAAAATAATCACATGGGACTAAATCCGGACTATAGGACGGGTAAGGGATGCACTTCACATTGATTTTTGCAAGATATTCAGCAACAGCATTGGCAATTGCAGCTGCGCATCATCGTGGTGCAGCATCTATACTGCTTCACGGAAATGTGGTCTTTTGCTCCTGATATGGACTTACAATGTTTTCAGGACATCCCTGTAGTATTTTCCAGTTACTGATGTGTGTGCAGGTACAACATGCTGATAAACGATTCCATGAATATCAAAGAATAAGATGTCCATAACTTTCCCAGCAGAAGCAACCACTTTTGCTTTTTGGGGGTTGGTGATGAAGGAGATTTTCAAACTGAGCTTTGCTGTTTGCTCACAGAATCAAAATGATGTAGCCAAGTTTCATCAGCAGTAATTACGTTTGAAAGAAGCTCCGGATCTTCCTGTAATATCAACTTTAATTGCATGTTACCTCTATTACAGCGGTAGACGATACTGAACATGTCTGAATTTGCCTGGTTCTCACAGGCGGGAACCAGGAGTGCCAACAATGAAACTACTACGGCGTGTTTGTTTCAGATTAAGCTAACACAGTGTAATAAGATTGAATTTTAGTGCGGAAAATTATGATCGTAAAAGTTTGTGATCATTCTTTATTGAACAGGGCTCGTATTTAACATAACCGTAAAAACCCCATATTTTTAACTCAAACAGTTTTCCTAATACAAATAAATAAAGTAGATACCATTATATTATAAAAATGCATTAAGACGTAAGCACTGTAATGAATATCATTATTGGTTGGCATGTATGCGTGAACGTATATTTGAAATTACTCAGAACTGAAACGTAAACATTTGACATGACGTGGAAAAAGAATTACTACTTTGAACAAGCCAAGGTGTTTGTTAAATTCGATGAGAGGAAACTATATATTTCCTGCTAGTATTTTAGAATGTGTCTGGTCAGATTATATCTTTGTTTATGAATGGTTCGTAATCTCTACTTGTTCTAGAGAGTTCTGAGCAGCATTGTTCAGTTACTCTTCCATGAAAGTGTATCAGCTGGATCAATGAGACGCGATCCACCTCCCTGTCCCCTTACTACTGCTAGAACAATCCAATTGAGTTAATGTGGGCTCAAATTATGTTGCAAACAGAAATAATATTTTTAAACTGAATGACGTTGAACGACTTATTCACTAAGAAATTCACAGGAAACACGACAAGACTGGGAAAACTGCGTGAGACATCAGATAAACTAGAAAAAGATGACTTTTGGAAAGAAATAGCACGTAACGAGATTTTGGAACCTGTCATCATATATTTGCAGTACTCAGACGTTGAAGACAATGACATTGACGAATTATGTCTTAGCTCAAGTAACATTCGCAGCTATACGGATGCACCGCTGTTGTTTTCGTTGGATTAGAAAAACAAGTATTTCATAAACTATAATTAATTTTTAAATAAATATTTAAACCATTTGCGTAATATGTGAATATTCATGTTGTCATTGTGATTTCAGCAGCTGCAATATTGTCGCGAATCCATTTTCATTCGAGGCGGCGTGGGCAACGAGATCAGAGACGGGCAGTTTTTTTTTTTTTTTTTTTTTTTTTTTTTTTTTTTTTTTTTTTTTTTTTTTTTTTTTTACGTCCACCAACGTTAAGTAATATCGGAAGATGAATGGAATGGGTGAAATGATGCTCAAATGATTCCAGGATCCATAGAGCTTATAATTTCCCGACATTCGTCTTTCAGGATAGGGGAAAACCCCGGAAAAAACCTTATCCAGGTAACTCGCCCTGACCGAGATTTGAACTCGGGGCCTCTTGAACGTGAGCAGACACTCTACCACCACGCTACCGAGGCGGGCGGGGCAGTGCAGTGCGGAAATAAAAGCTCGCCGAAACAGTGGTAATAACTGCAAAGCCGCAGGAAACTGCGCAATTCTCTCTTATCCTTTGGCCGGGGCCAATTTCTTACAGACTGTGTCTTCTCCGGGTCTATGGCCACTCCGGTTGGTACGACTATGCGGCCCAATATGTTGACTTCCTTGCGGAAGAGCTGGCACTTCTTTGCGTTTAAGGTTCAGGTTAGTCGCCTGCAGTCTCTGCAAAACCTTGTTCAGGTTTTCGAGATGGTCTTCGAAGGTCTTACCGGAGATGATGATGTTGTCCAGGTATAACAGGCAGGCGTCATAAGTCAGTCCTCTCATAACTGACTCCATGAGACGTTGGAAGGTAGCTGGTGCGTTGCAAAGACCAAAGGGCATAACTGTGAACTACCAAAGCTCTTGGCCTGTCGAGAATGCGGTCTTCTTCGTGTCTCTCGGGTCAGTTGGTAATTGGACGCGTGCACGTGAACAGCTGTGTGGACTTCGTTTGTGGACTGTGTTGACTTTGACGTAATTGTGTTTCTACGGAAATAAAGAGAAATTTTTGGTGTTTGTAACATGGTCTTTTGATTTCACGAACCCACAAAGTCACATTTGGTGTCATAAGTGGGATATACCACCATCGAGGCTTCATTGGAAACGATTCTACAGAAAATGGAAGAAATGAATACGGCTAACGACAACCTCGCTGCGAAGACGGAGGCAGTGTCGCGAACCCATTGTTAATTCGACAATTGCGCAGTTTCCTGGGGCTGTGCAGTTATTACTACCGTTTCGGCGAGCTTTTATTTCCGCAATACACTGCCCGTCTCTTTGATCTCGTTGTCCGCGCCGCCTCGAATCAACAATGCGTTCGCGACAATATTATAAAACTTTGGAAAATTCAGTTTGCATTCCCTTTCCTCTAGTGCCACGAACACTCGCAAGTGTGCGAGAGAGAGGTAAATATTGTGACTTTGTGGGTTCGTGAAATGAAAAGTCCAATTGCACCACTCAAAAATGTTCTTTATTTCCACCGACTTACAGTTAAACACTTGACAATTACACAGAATTACGTAATGCACACAATTACGATTCAGCAGTTCGTCCGTTACAATTCCACTTTGCTCTCGCAATTACGTACAATCCTCCGATGCACGTATACAGTCTTCTCGTCGTACACTAGGAGTGCACTCTTACGCTGCTCTTCAAGAACTGACTGACTGACTCAATTCACTCACTGCAGCCCTTTTTATAGGAATATCGCCGTTCTCGAAGCCTCTAGTTTCCGTGAATCACCGCGAAAGTTCCAGAGGACAGGGGAAGGGGAAAGAGGCGGCCAGCGACAAGTGACATTTCCCTAATCACCCCTCAGTTAGTGACTGAGATTAATGGGAGGGTGTGGCTCAGCTGCCTCTGGTTCCTTCTCAGCTGTCATTGGTTGTGCTTTCCGCTAATTGGGTGACAATATAAAAAGAGCGGGGATAACGAGGTGGTAACGGTGAAGGCTATAACGCATCTGATTCGTTACTCGCGAGAACTTTTCGAATTTTAAACACATAATAGTCAGGTAATTTACGCAAACGGTTCCTGAGAAATATTTCTGTTTCCGTGTAGACAGTTTTCTGGCTTAAAGTGTAATTTTACATGGGAAATAGCTCTGTTCCGAAGTTTATTTTCCGTTTTCCAGGTTTTGGGCATATGAGGGGTCCGTTTTAGCCAGGTTTCACTGTATAAACTAAATATTAACACTAAACAGTATAAACACACCAGAGGTTTTATTCTTTATATTACCCTTACTTCCTAAAACATACTAGAAAAAGATTAATAGAGCAAACAAGGACACATGAGGCATCTGTGGTGTTCAGCATACCAATACACTTGACTATACAGTATTGTGACTTTGTGCGTTCGTAGAATTAAAAATCCAATTTGCCGAAATTTTAAATGTTCTTTATTTCCGTAGAAATACACTGATCAATTCTCTAGTAACAACATTACGTCACATACACACCACAACAACAACGTTTTGATCAGCTCTCGTTACAACAACACTCTTGTTACACAACTCAACTCACTGTTTTACAAAACAGTCCTGCTGTCGTGTCACAATCGCTTATATATCTCATTCATAACTCAAGAGACTTCTCGATCAAATAAGAAAAACAACTATTTTCTGTCAATCGAGATATCTCTCGAACCTTCCATACGTGAAATCCTATCTATGCCGGTAGGTCCTTTATCTTAGCTATCTTCATTTGTCGGCCTCTTTGTGTACACTAGCCGCGCTATTGTTACTGCTTATGCAAGCGAAACATTATCCACCGTCGATTATCTAATTGCACCGAAAACTTTATGCTTGTTCCGTGACAGTATACAGCAGATACGTGAGAGAACGTAAGCTTTTACAGCCGGAGTCCATAATAACATTAATTATTTCCGGGCTGTATTGCTTTGGTCTGTTGGCGTAAGAACGTCCAAACGTTTCGTCCACAACTGCGGTAGATATCATCAGTATCGTGGTCGAAGTTTCCTTGCAGAGAGTTTTGCTGCGTCTGAAGGGTTCCCAAGAGCCAAGAGCGAGAACAAGTCGTCCGGGTGCTCCGGGACGGTGGGTAGAGCGCCACGGTACCTATCCGCTGTGCGGATTTACCCGTGCGGTCTTATAGGACTGGTCTTTCCTCCAAAGCTTGGATGTCCTTGTTAACTGATGGACCTGATTCGGCCTCTGCTAGTGCTCCTGCCGGAGGGATGAGTTTCCAAGTAGGAAGCCAGTTCCCTAAACCGCGTTGCAGGATCCGTCCAGTGTGGCTTGGCCAGGAGCGAGAAGTCGGGTGGTTGGGGACCGTTTAGGTTGTGGTTCTCATTGGGGTCACACAGGGGGACCTGACTGCCGGTGGTCAGCCGACCGGCCAGATGCATCCCTAGTGTGGTCGGGACAGAGTGTAGTGCTGGGGGGATGAGAGGCTGATCTCACCACCCAAGGGCGTCCTTGGGGAGGCGGTAGCTCTTTCTCCTCCTGGGCACACGGTGGTCATATTGCCCTAGTGTGTTAACTAGGTGGTTGGGATGGGATGTAATTCTGGCATACAATGTGCGCGAGCGTTCACGTACAACGTCCTTAACGTAAGGTATGCCAGAATGGGAGTGCAGAATGTGTGAAGGATAAATACGTTCGGTATCGTAGATCATCCTAAGTGCCCTGTTCTGCACGGCTTGCAGTCTGCGGATGGTGGTACGAGCTGCCGATCCCCAGACCTCGCATCCATACAGGATCAGGGGCGGGATGATCGCACGATACACCCGTAGTTTCAGGCGAGTGGGCATGGTCGATCGGAATATGGGGTACAACTGCCTGAGCGCTGCATAGCCGAGGCTGATCTTTTCACGGGCATGTGGGGAGAAGGTAAGGCGGCGTTTCAGTCCGACACCCAGGTATTTGGCAGATCGGACCCAAGGAATCCTTCTCTGCCTCAACTGCAGGTCTCCTTCCGGGCGCCAACGGAGGACCTTCCCCAGCAGAAGGGCAGAGCTCTTCTGTGGCCATCCTCCAACTTTCACTCCACGTGCCGATGGCTCGGAGTGATCGTTGCAGCGGAGGGAGGCAGTAGCGGACGTTTTTGTTCTGGGCCTAGATGAGGACGTCGTCAGCATATTGGCACAGAACAGTGTGAGGCTCTGTTGGGAATTCAGACATGTAGACAGCAAAGAGTAACGGCGACAGTACACTGCCTTCCGCGACTCCCGCCGCTATGGATCTGACGGAGGAGAGTTTGCCTTCGACCCGCACCCTGAAGGTTCGATCCCGGAGGAAACTACTGATCAGGGTGAGGTATGGGGAGGGGAGTTGTGCTTCCTTGAGTTTGTTCAACAGGTCCTGGTGCCACGTTGTGGCGAAGGCCTTGTCCACGTCCAGAAGCACCACGGCAGTTTTGAGGTTGTCTTGGAAACCCCGGGCAGCCTTTTCTACCAATCGCAGTAGCTGCAGGGTCGTGGAGTGGCCCCGACGGAACCCGAACTGGTGATCCGGTAGGAAGTGCGTTTCCTCTAAGAGAGGAGTCAGGTGGGCCAGGAACAATCGCTCAAAAACCTTTGAGACGATTGGAAGAAGACTTATGGACCGGTAGCTGGAAGGGAAGAGTGGATCTATGCCGGGCTTCAAAATGCAGACCACCCTCGCCTCCTTCCAACAAGTTGAAAAGTGGCGGAGGTAAAGGCATGCAATGTAGATCCGCGTCAAGTGGATCACAGCTCTTTTGAGAAGGTTTCTGAGCATGAATGCCGTGACATCATCATGCTCCGGGGATTTATTTGGTTTGAGGCTACGGATTTGGGTTGCCACCTGTCTGGGGGTGACAATGGGGTTGTGGATCCCATCGCGTGGAGGAGGGGGTCCTCGTAGAGGTATTCCACCGCCTCCTCCACGAGTTCGGTGAACTCGTCGTCTTGCGGGTCTTCCCGTGGCTCGAATTGAGACTCTAGATAGTCTGCGAAACTTACGGCCTTCTCTTGGGGCTCAAAGGCGAGTCACTCTCGAGTACCATGGAGAGGATGCTGGTTCAGTGCCTGAGTCGCGCTATTTGTACTGGTTGTTGGGGGGCGGAGCCTGGGTAGTCCGGCAATGGTATGCTCTGAAACTCTCTGCAAGGAAACTCCGACCGCGCCACTGATGATGTCTACCGCAGTTGTGGACGAAACGTTTGGACGTTCTTACGCCAACAGACCACGGCAAAACAGCCCGGAAATAATTAATTGTATTATAGCAGATACGGCCAAAACTTAACTAAGAATGCACATTTTTTCGATGGGCGTCCATTACACTGAATTATCAGAAATTCTGTATTTGCAAAACCTATAAACCATACTGCAAATTTCTATTGTAAGAAACAAACAGATACAGGGATGCTCTCAAGCGTAACTCCAGAAATAATAAGAATCTTAAGTATCACTATCTCTCTTTAATTTAACATTCTGCAACGTAGGTTACATCGGACGATCGTTGAGCGTTCAGCATAAGTATTGTCACTTTGTGGGTTCGTGAAATTAAAAGACCGGGTTACAAAGAGTATAAATTGCTCTTTATTTCCGTATAAACACACTTCTGTCAACCTTTACAGTTCAGAATTACGTCACATACACAATAGAAGTTGCAAGGTCATCGACCACAAACACAGCTCACACTGCTGTTCAAGTGCACGCGTCCAATTACCGGCTCACTCACTGTGGCGGACGGTGGCTCCCTCTTCATAGATTATTCACTATTCCAGAAATTCATGGAATGTTCTCAAACAGTCACGACGGCGTTAGAAGAAAGAGGAACTCTCCAGAAATCCGTCTTCTTCCCCCCACTTTTTCAGTAAGCTTTTATCTCCGCACTGCATTGTCCGTCCCTTTCAACTCGTCCCGCTTCGCTGCAATAATGCGTTCGCGACAATATAGACACTCAAATGACCAAAACGGACAAGGAAATGTAATGGAAATTATAGTAGAATCTGAGAACACTGAACTACAATATGCTTATGATGAATATTTATTAAATTAAACAACATTATAAAATTTAAGCAGATATTTAGTTTCCAGAGGAAGATAAGCATGGGACCAGAGGATGATATAGCAAAGACGAGAAGAAGCATTTGCGATATAAGAGAAAAAGGCGTCAGTGTATTGAGGGATTTTTATTATTTGGGAAAAGTTCCTTAAATAAAACATAAGAATGATTTTGGAACTGAGGTGACGGAAATTGGAACTACACCGACAGTGGGAAGGCAAATGGAAGAATGGGTAGCTACGCAGTTAAAGTGAGGGCGAAAATAAATGGGAGTTTTATGTGCCAGTGTTTTGTGCACTGAAAAGGAATAAAAATGGAAAGTGTCCAAGCGGCTCATCGTCACAGCACGTCACGTCGACCTTGTACCTCCCGACATACACCCTTCACTTGCCGTAAATGCCCCCATTCCTGCAACAAACAGTGGCGGAGTGTAACGTAGTTATGTTGCAAACTAAACCCCCCACGTCTTACATACAAGTTCAAGGAAGAGTGGATAGACGAAATGGTTTGTTCTAAAGCATTTTAACATTCAGTAATATTATGGAATAGCCCATGCAAGTCACAGCGCAATCGAAGGTAAGTACTATAAGGTTAAATGTTCTTAATATTTATTAACATTACTATTAGGGAAGTGCATAGTAAGATGTCAGTACAAACAATTGTACCATGACAGCAAAAAGAACTGAGAGAAATAGCTGTTTATTCTTTTTGCTCCTTACTATAGGTGTGGATCGGATGACTCAGCTAGAACAATTGAAAGTTAAGATTCAGATCATAAGTAAACCTTCAGTTACACAGGAAAACATCACTCTCACTCTCCTGGCTACATTGCAACACTGGAGACAATGAAGCCATTTAATGGCGGTGAATTTATTAAAATTTGTAAGATGAAGGTAATCGAGTAACTATGACGTAAGTGCCTGCATTCTTTGAAAGATTAAACCTACCCAAACTAATGTAGGTAAAATTTATGAAATCTCAGCTAATGTAGAGGAAAATGGAGTGTGTAGCTTTTAATGCCCGCTTTTACTACATACGGCACTGCAGGCGATGACACTGCTGAAGCATGAGATCAATTGTACGATCTGGTCTACCCAAAGTCCGAACGAGCGGAGCGATGGAAAGCTCCGGGGTGCTTTCCTTGGGGCAGTGCCTGGAGTCCAAAGAGCCTCCCCACCCCCGCATCAAATCAGGACTGGTGGAAGTGGATACGCCACTTACGCGCGATAAATCAGCAGGGAACACTGCCGAATAACCTCGGTGAGATCGCCTGGTCATCTAACAGACCTTCTACTGGCTCTGCAGTGCCATTGCAACCCTCTGGCCCCTCGAGGCAGCCGAAGCCTGGCCGGAGGTACCCAAATTTCCATGGGTATCGGGAACATACTACCACATCGAGTCCAACCCAGTCAGAACAACTCCCATTCGGATGGGGCTAGAATGTTCGGCCCGAGGTTCCTCTGGTAACGTCAGAGGTACCATGAGTCAGAGGTCACAGCGCTCGCACCACGTATGAGATGAATATGGAGCACCGATGGAATGAGATGGTGGAGGAACCGGAGATTCCGGAAACCGTGTTTTGTCGACCATAGATCTCATTTTCTGGTCACCAGAGGTCGGACCCGGGCTGCCTTGGTGAGAGTCAAGCGGTCTAACCACTCAGTCACGGCGCGGCATGAAGTAGAGGAGCAGGTTTTAAAATCTTCAAGGATGGTTTATAGCACCGACCTAACTAATAATACTCAGTTGGCTTTATTTGTTGAAAGTTAAGATGGAACAAACGACGAAATGATGAACTGCTCCTTTTCCTGATGTCAGATCATGTAGCTTGTTGAGGTAGGGTATAGATACCAGGATAAAATTGTAAAACTTATATAGCGTAGTGCCAACAGTCTAATTATTATTCAGTAGAAACAAACATGTCATAGTAGTTTAATTAGATTGAATTGTTAAATTTCTTTTGTTAGAAGCCTGTTGAGCAGAACTAGGATTAGATTTTATTGTATTTTACAGTAGCAGTATATTAGTTTGGATAGGTAGTTAAGTTTCATAATATAATCTGTATCTGCAAAAATTGGATGTATTTAATAAATAAAATATGAAAATGAGAAATAAAATCGGTGGATATTATGCCTTGGTTTAGAAACTAGATACCAAGGAATAGTAATGTTGATTTTTTCCCCCTTATTGTGGAAAAAGATTTTCTCTATGTGATTTTCTTCTTGATGTTATTATTGAAACACCTGCAGTGGGAGAAATTAGTCAATATATGAACAAAGGCCGGAGGGGTATGCGCTCATGTGCGATACACGTTAGCTGGACGCAGAGTATGAATGACGTCAGATGTACCGCACGGCCATCAAATGTGGCCCCTAGAAGCAAACGTCGAAAACAACATAACCTAGTACAGTGCGAACTAATGAAGCAATGCATCACAAGTATATGCAGAGGTAAGGAGAAGGTGTAGTATAACGCGACTTTTTTTTTCTGTTCACTGTACATGTCATGGTCAAGCTGTACCAACCATCAGTTGTGCGAGGATAACATTACAGTTCATGTAGAGTATACCTATGGAAAAATACACAGGCCTCTGGCGTTTAATTATGAGAGATGGGGCTACAGCAATATGTGGAGTAAATAGAGGCTCGTTATCAATTTCTCGCTATTTAAATGAAATAGATATTCACAGTATAATACACCCGCTACATTGCGCTATCCATAAAAAAAACCTTCAGCTAAAACTTTCCAAAGAAAGCATGTTATGGAAACGTAGAGTCAGAATGAAAAATTCAATGCCATAGCCGGGATTTGAACCACGGATCTTCGGGTTTCCGTCCAGCCACTCTACCATTGAGCTACTATGGCCAATGTGCCGATATGACATTAAATTCTCCAACTGAATCGTATTTTCCCGGTAAACCACTTAGGAGTTCTCATAAACACATGAGACAACTACCTTAATGGCGACTTACTACATGTAAGTACTTTAAGGCCCGGGCTTTATAGTTAACCACTATTAGGTTAATTATAACTGGCCTACACACGGCGAGTGTGAAAGAACAATTAATTTGCACGTTATGGAAGTTTAGTGAAAACCATTAACAAACTTAAACCGAAATCGCTTCACCATCGACAGTTCAAAGCATTCCTTTAAGGTATAAAGCGTTCCTATAAATGATGATGATGATTAACATTTAGGGGCACTAAACTCGATGGTCATTAGTGCCCTTTCAAAAACTGTATTTCACTTTACAATTCTTCCTTTCACTTAACTTATCTTTAACCTTCCTTTGACTCTGTTGTGACTTTGCCTTCACTTTGCTCTAGCTTCACTCTGGTTCCGTTCTGGCTTCTCTCCCGCTTCACCATAACCTCACTCAGACTTCATTCTAAAATACCTCTAACTTTGCCCTGGCTTGGCTCTGGCTTTGCTCTGGCTAGGTTCCGGCCGGCATCCGGTCCCACTCTGGCTTCGCTCAGGCTTCGCTCTGGCCTCACACTTCATTCTGTACCTTTAACACTGGCTTCGCTCTGCCTTCGCTCTGGCTAGGCCGCGGTCACAACTCCGGTCCCACTCTGGCTTCGCTCAGGCTTCGCTCTGGCCTCACACTTCATTCTGTACCTTTAACACTGGCTTCGCTCTGCCTTCGCTCTGGCTAGGCCCCGGTCACAACTCCGGTCCCACTCTGGCTTCGCTCTGGCCACACACTTCATTCTGTACCTTTAACACTGGCTTCGCTCTGCCTTCGCTCTGGCTAGGCCCCGGTCACAACTCCGGTCCCACTCTGGCTTCGCTCAGGCTTCGCTCTGGCCTCACACTTCATTCTGTACCTTTAACACTGGCTTCGCTCTGCCTTCGCTCTGGCTAGGCCCCGGTCACAACTCCGGTCCCACTCTGGCTTCGCTCAGGCTTCGCTCTGGCCTCACACTTCATTCTGTACCTTTAACACTGGCTTCGCTCTGCCTTCGCTCTGGCTAGGCCGCGGTCACAACTCCGGTCCCACTCTGGCTTCGCTCAGGCTTCGCTCTGGCCACACACTTCATTCTGTACCTTTAACACTGGCTTCGCACTGCCTTCGCTCTGGCTAGGCCCCGGTCACAACTCCGGTCCCACTCTGGCTTCGCTCTGGCCACACACTTCATTCTGTACCTTTAACACTGGCTTTGCTCTGCCTTCGCTCTGGCTAGGCCGCGGTCACAACTCCGGTCCCACTCTGGCTTCGCTCTGGCCTCACACTTCATTCTGTACCTTTAACACTGGCTTCGCTCTGCCTTCGCTCTGGCTAGGCCCCGGTCACAACTAAGGTCCCACTCTGGCTTCGCTCTGGCCACACACTTCATTCTGTACCTTTAACACTGGCTTCGCTCTGCCTTCGCTCTGGCTAGGCCCCGGTCACAACTCCGGTCCCGCTTTGGCTTGGCTCTGGCTTGGCTCTGTCTAGGCTCAGGCCCACCTTCGGTCCCGCTCTGGCTTCGCTCTGGCCTCACTACCTTCATGCTTAAACCTAACCCTGGTTTGGCTCTGGCTTCGCTCTAGCTTGGCTCTGGCTAGGTTCCGGCGCGTATCCGGTCCTGCTCTGACTGTGCTCAGGCTTTGCTCTGGCCTCACACTAACTTCATTCTGTACCTTAACACTGGCTTCGCTCTGCCTTCGCTCTGGCTAGGCCCCGGTCACAACTCCGGTCCCACTTTGGCTTCGCTCAGGCTTCGCTCTGGCCTCACACTTCATTCTGTAACACTGGCTTCGCTCTGCCTTCGCTCTGGCTAGGCCCCGGTCACAACTCCGGTCCCACTCTGGCTTCGCTCAGGCTTCGCTCTGGCCACACACTTCATTCTGTACCTTTATCACTGGCCTCGCTCTGCCTTCGCTCTTGCTAGGCCGCGGTCACAACTCCGGTCCCACTCTGGCTTCGCTCAGGCTTCGCTCTGGCCACACACTTCATTCTGTACCTTTAACACTGGCTTCGCTCTGCCTTCGCTCTGGCTAGGCCCCGGTCACAACTCCGGTCCCACTCTGGCTTCGCTCAGGCTTCGCTCTGGCCACACACTTCATTCTGTACCTTTAACACTGGCTTCGCTCTGCCTTCGCTCTGGCTAGGCCCCGGTCACAACTCCGGTCCCACACTGGCTTCGCTCTGCCTTCGCTCTGGCTAGGCCGCGGTCACAACTCCGGTCCCACTCTGGCTTCGCTCAGGCTTCGCTCTGGCCACACACTTCATTCTGTACCTTTAACACTGGCTTCGCTCTGCCTTCGCTCTGGCTAGGCCCCGGTCACAACTCCGGTCCCACTCTGGCTTCGCTCAGGCTTCGCTCTGGCCACACACTTCATTCTGTACCTTTAACACTGGCTTCGCTCTGCCTTCGCTCTGGCTAGGCCCCGGTCACAACTCCGGTCCCACTCTGGCTTCGCTCAGGCTTCGCTCTGGCCACACACTTCATTCCGTACCTTTAACACTGGCTTCGCTCTGCCTTCGCTCTGGCTAGGCCGCGGTCACAACTCCGGTCCCACTCTGGCTTCGCTCAGGCTTCGCTCTGGCCTCACACTTCATTCTGTACCTTTAACACTGGCTTCGCTCTGCCTTCGATCTGGCTAGGCCCCGGTCACAACTCCGGTCCCACTCTGGCTTCGCTCTGGCCACACACTTCATTCTGTACCTTTAACACTGGCTTCGCCCTGCCTTCGCTCTGGCTAGGCCCCGGTCACAACTCCGGTCCCACTCTGGCTTCCCTCAGGCTTCGCTCTGGCCACACACTTCATTCTGTACCTTTAACACTGGCTTCGCTCTAGCTTGGCTCTGGCTAGGTTCCGGCGCGTATCCGGTCTGCTCTGACTGTGCTCTGGCTTTGCTCTGGCCTCACACTAACTTCATTCTGTACCTTAACACTGGCTTCGCTCTGCCTTCGCTCTGGCTAGGCCCCGGTCACAACTCCGGTCCCGCTTTGGCTTCGCTCAGGCTTCGCTCTGGCCTCACACTTCATTCTGTAACACTGGCTTCGCTCTGCCTTCGCTCTGGCTAGGCCCCGGTCACAACTCCGGTCCCACTCTGGCTTCGCTCAGGCTTCGCTCTGGCCACACACTTCATTCTGTACCTTTATCACTGGCCTCGCTCTGCCTTCGCTCTGGCTAGGCCGCGGTCACAACTCCGGTCCCACTCTGGCTTCGCTCAGGCTTCGCTCTGGCCACACACTTCATTCTGTACCTTTAACACTGGCTTCGCTCTGCCTTCGCTCTGGCTAGGCCCCGGTCACAACTCCGGTCCCACTCTGGCTTCGCTCAGGCTTCGCTCTGGCCACACACTTCATTCTGTACCTTTAACACTGGCTTCGCTCTGCCTTCGCTCTGGCTAGGCCGCGGTCACAACTCCGGTCCCACTCTGGCTTCGCTCAGGCTTCGCTCTGGCCTCACACTTCATTCTGTACCTTTAACACTGGCTTCGCTCTGCCTTCGCTCTGGCTAGGCCCCGGTCACAACTCCGGTCCCACTCTGGCTTCGCTCAGGCTTCGCTCTGGCCTCACACTTCATTCTGTACCTTTAACACTGGCTTCGCTCTGCCTTCGCTCTGGCTAGGCCGCGGTCACAACTCCGGTCCCACTCTGGCTTCGCTCAGGCTTCGCTCTGGCCACACACTTCATTCTGTACCTTTAACACTGGCTTCGCACTGCCTTCGCTCTGGCTAGGCCCCGGTCACAACTCCGGTCCCACTCTGGCTTCGCTCTGGCCACACACTTCATTCTGTACCTTTAACACTGGCTTCGCCCTGCCTTCGCTCTGGCTAGGCCGCGGTCACAACTCCGGTCCCACTCTGGCTTCGCTCAGGCTTCGCTCTGGCCTCACACTTCGTTCTGTACCTTTAACACTGGCTTCGCTCTGCCTTCGCTCTGGCTAGGCCCCGGTCACAACTAAGGTCCCACTCTGGCTTCGCTCTGGCCACACACTTCATTCTGTACCTTTAACACTGGCTTCGCTCTGCCTTCGCTCTGGCTAGGCCCCGGTCACAACTCCGGTCCCGCTTTGGCTTGGCTCTGGCTTGGCTCTGTCTAGGCTCAGGCCCACCTTCGGTCCCGCTCTGGCTTCGCTCTGGCCTCACTACCTTCATGCTTAAACCTAACCCTGGTTTGGCTCTGGCTTCGCTCTAGCTTGGCTCTGGCTAGGTTCCGGCGCGTATCCGGTCCTGCTCTGACTGTGCTCAGGCTTTGCTCTGGCCTCACACTAACTTCATTCTGTACCTTAACACTGGCTTCGCTCTGCCTTCGCTCTGGCTAGGCCCCGGTCACAACTCCGGTCCCACTTTGGCTTCGCTCAGGCTTCGCTCTGGCCTCATACTTCATTCTGTAACACTGGCTTCGCTCTGCCTTCGCTCTGGCTAGGCCCCGGTCAATACTCCGGTCCCACTCTGGATTCGCTCAGGCTTCGCTCTGGCCACACACTTCATTCTGTACCTTTATCACTGGCCTCGCTCTGCCTTCGCTCTGGCTAGGCCGCGGTCACAACTCCGGTCCCACTCTGGCTTCGCTCAGGCTTCGCTCTGGCCACACACTTCATTCTGTACCTTTAACACTGGCTTCGCTCTGCCTTCGCTCTGGCTAGGCCCCGGTCACAACTCCGGTCCCACTCTGGCTTCGCTCAGGCTTCGCTCTGGCCACACACTTCATTCTGTACCTTTAACACTGGCTTCGCTCTGCCTTCGCTCTGGCTAGGCCCCGGTCACAACTCCGGTCCCACACTGGCTTCGCTCTGCCTTCGCTATGGCTAGGCCGCGGTCACAACTCCGGTCCCACTCTGGCTTCGCTCAGGCTTCGCTCTGGCCACACACTTCATTCTGTACCTTTAACACTGGCTTCGCTCTGCCTTCGCTCTGGCTAGGCCCCGGTCACAACTCCGGTCCCACTCTGGCTTCGCTCAGGCTTCGCTCTGGCCACACACTTCATTCTGTACCTTTAACACTGGCTTCGCTCTGCCTTCGCTCTGGCTAGGCCCCGGTCACAACTCCGGTCCCACTCTGGCTTCGCTCAGGCTTCGCTCTGGCCACACACTTCATTCCGTACCTTTAACACTGGCTTCGCTCTGCCTTCGCCCTGGCTAGGCCGCGGTCACAACTCCGGTCCCACTCTGGCTTCGCTCAGGCTTCGCTCTGGCCTCACACTTCATTCTGTACCTTTAACACTGGCTTCGCTCTGCCTTCGCTCTGGCTAGGCCCCGGTCACAACTCCGGTCCCACTCTGGCTTCGCTCTGGCCACACACTTCATTCTGTACCTTTAACATTGGCTTCGCCCTGCCTTCGCTCTGGCTAGGCCCCGGTCACAACTCCGGTCCCACTCTGGCTTCCCTCAGGCTTCGCTCTGGCCACACACTTCATTCTGTACCTTTAACACTGGCTTCGCTCTAGCTTGGCTCTGGCTAGGTTCCGGCGCGTATACGGTCCTGCTCTGACTGTGCTCTGGCTTTGCTCTGGCCTCACACTAACTTCATTCTGTACCTTAACACTGGCTTCGCTCTGCCTTCGCTCTGGCTAGGCCCCGGTCACAACTCCGGTCCCGCTTTGGCTTCGCTCAGGCTTCGCTCTGGCCTCACACTTCATTCTGTAACACTGGCTTCGCTCCGCCTTCGCTCTGGCTAGGCCCCGGTCACAACTCCGGTCCCACTCTGGCTTCGCTCAGGCTTCGCTCTGGCCACACACTTCATTCTGTACCTTTATCACTGGCCTCGCTCTGCCTTCGCTCTGGCTAGGCCGCGGTCACAACTCCGGTCCCACTCTGGCTTCGCTCAGGCTTCGCTCTGGCCACACACTTCATTCTGTACCTTTAACACTGGCTTCGCTCTGCCTTCGCTCTGGCTAGCCCCCGGTCACAACTCCGGTCCCACTCTGGCTTCGCTCAGGCTTCGCTCTGGCCACACACTTCATTCTGTACCTTTAACACTGGCTTCGCTCTGCCTTCGCTCTGGCTAGGCCGCGGTCACAACTCCGGTCCCACTCTGGCTTCGCTCAGGCTTCGCTCTGGCCTCACACTTCATTCTGTACCTTTAACACTGGCTTCGCTCTGCCTTCGCTCTGGCTAGGCCCCGGTCACAACTCCGGTCCCACTCTGGCTTCGCTCTGGCCACACACTTCATTCTGTACCTTTAACACTGGCTTCGCCCTGCCTTCGCTCTGGCTAGGCCCCGGTCACAACTCCGGTCCCACTCTGGCTTCGCTCAGGCTTCGCTCTGGCCTCACACTTCATTCTGTAACACTGGCTTCGCTCTGCCTTCGCTCTGGCTAGGCCCCGGTCACAACTCCGGTCCCACTCTGGCTTCGCTCAGGCTTCGCTCTGGCCACACACTTCATTCTGTACCTTTATCACTGGCTTCGCTCTGCCTTCGCTCTGGCTAGGCCGCGGTCACAACTCCGGTCCCACTCTGGCTTCGCTCAGGCTTCGCTCTGGCCACACACTTCATTCTGTACCTTTAACACTGGCCTCGCTCTGCCTTCGCTCTGGCTAGGCCCCGGTCACAACTACGGTCCCACACTGGCTTCGCTCTGCCTTCGCTCTGGCTAGGCCGCGGTCACAACTCCGGTCCCACTCTGGCTTCGCTCAGGCTTCGCTCTGGCCACACACTTCATTCTGTACCTTTAACACTGGCCTCGCTCTGCCTTCGCTCTGGCTAGGCCGCGGTCACAACTCCGGTCCCACTCTGGCTTCGCTCAGGCTTCGCTCTGGCCACACACTTCATTCTGTACCTTTAACACTGGCTTCGCTCTGCCTTCGCTCTGGCTAGGCCCCGGTCACAACTCCGGTCCCACTCTGGCTTCGCTCAGGCTTCGCTCTGGCCACACACTTCATTCTGTACCTTTAACACTGGCTTCGCTCTGCCTTCGCTCTGGCTAGGCCCCGGTCACAACTCCGGTCCCACTCTGGCTTCGCTCAGGCTTCGCTCTGGCCACACACTTCATTCCGTACCTTTAACACTGGCTTCGCTCTGCCTTCGCTCTGGCTAGGCCGCGGTCACAACTCCGGTCCCACTCTGGCTTCGCTCAGGCTTCGCTCTGACCTCACACTTCATTCTGTACCTTTAACACTGGCTTCGCTCTGCCTTCGCTCTGGCTAGGCCCCGGTCACAACTCCGGTCCCAATCTGGCTTCGCTCTGGCCACACACTTCATTCTGTACCTTTAACACTGGCTTCGCCCTGCCTTCGCTCTGGCTAGGCCCCGGTCACAACTCCGGTCCCACTCTACTTCTCTCAGGCTTCGCTCTGGCCACACACTTCATTCTGTACCTTTAACACTGGCTTCGCTCTAGCTTGGCTCTGGCTAGGTTCCGGCGCGTATCCGGTCCTGCTCTGACTGTGCTCTGGCTTTGCTCTGGCCTCACACTAACTTCATTCTGTACCTTAACACTGGCTTCGCTCTGCCTTCGCTCTGGCTAGGCCCCGGTCACAACTCCGGTCCCGCTTTGGCTTGGCTCTGGCTTGGCTCTGTCTAGGCTAAGGCCCACCTTCGGTCCCGCTCTGGCTTCGCTCTGGCCTCACTACCTTCATGCTTAAACCTAACCCTGGTTTGGCTCTGGCTTCGCTCTAGCTTGGCTCTGGCTAGGTTCCGGCGCGTATCCGGTCCTGCTCTGACTGTGCTCAGGCTTTGCTCTGGCCTCACACTAACTTCATTCTGTCCCTTAACACTGGCTTCGCTCTGCCTTCGCTCTGGCTAGGCCCCGGTCACAACTCCGGTCCCACTTTGGCTTCGCTCAGGCTTCGCTCTGGCCTCATACTTCATTCTGTAACACTGGCTTCGCTCTGCCTTCGCTCTGGCTAGGCCCCGGTCAATACTCCGGTCCCACTCTGGCTTCGCTCAGGCTTCGCTCTGGCCACACACTTCATTCTGTACCTTTATCACTGGCCTCGCTCTGCCTTCGCTCTGGCTAGGCCGCGGTCACAACTCCGGTCCCACTCTGGCTTCGCTCAGGCTTCGCTCTGGCCACACACTTCATTCTGTACCTTTAACACTGGCTTCGCTCTGCCTTCGCTCTGGCTAGGCCCCGGTCACAACTCCGGTCCCACTCTGGCTTCGCTCAGGCTTCGCTCTGGCCACACACTTCATTCTGTACCTTTAACACTGGCTTCGCTCTGCCTTCGCTCTGGCTAGGCCCCGGTCACAACTCCGGTCCCACACTGGCTTCGCTCTGCCTTCGCTCTGGCTAGGCCGCGGTCACAACTCCGGTCCCACTCTGGCTTCGCTCAGGCTTCGCTCTGGCCACACACTTCATTCTGTACCTTTAACACTGGCTTCGCTCTGCCTTCGCTCTGGCTAGGCCCCGGTCACAACTCCGGTCCCACTCTGGCTTCGCTCAGGCTTCGCTCTGGCCACACACTTCATTCTGTACCTTTAACACTGGCTTCGCTCTGCCTTCGCTCTGGCTAGGCCCCGGTCACAACTCCGGTCCCACTCTGGCTTCGCTCAGGCTTCGCTCTGGCCACACACTTCATTCCGTACCTTTAACACTGGCTTCGCTCTGCCTTCGCTCTGGCTAGGCCGCGGTCACAACTCCGGTCCCACTCTGGCTTCGCTCAGGCTTCGCTCTGGCCTCACACTTCATTCTGTACCTTTAACACTGGCTTCGCTCTGCCTTCGCTCTGGCTAGGCCCCGGTCACAACTCCGGTCCCACTCTGGCTTCGCTCTGGCCACACACTTCATTCTGTACCTTTAACATTGGCTTCGCCCTGCCTTCGCTCTGGCTAGGCCCCGGTCACAACTCCGGTCCCACTCTGGCTTCCCTCAGGCTTCGCTCTGGCCACACACTTCATTCTGTACCTTTAACACTGGCTTCGCTCTAGCTTGGCTCTGGCTAGGTTCCGGCGCGTATACGGTCCTGCTCTGACTGTGCTCTGGCTTTGCTCTGGCCTCACACTAACTTCATTCTGTACCTTAACACTGGCTTCGCTCTGCCTTCGCTCTGGCTAGGCCCCGGTCACAACTCCGGTCCCGCTTTGGCTTCGCTCAGGCTTCGCTCTGGCCTCACACTTCATTCTGTAACACTGGCTTCGCTCCGCCTTCGCTCTGGCTAGGCCCCGGTCACAACTCCGGTCCCACTCTGGCTTCGCTCAGGCTTCGCTCTGGCCACACACTTCATTCTGTACCTTTATCACTGGCCTCGCTCTGCCTTCGCTCTGGCTAGGCCGCGGTCACAACTCCGGTGCCACTCTGGCTTCGCTCAGGCTTCGCTCTGGCCACACACTTCATTCTGTACCTTTAACACTGGCTTCGCTCTGCCTTCGCTCTGGCTAGGCCCCGGTCACAACTCCGGTCCCACTCTGGCTTCGCTCAGGCTTCGCTCTGGCCACACACTTCATTCTGTACCTTTAACACTGGCTTCGCTCTGCCTTCGCTCTGGCTAGGCCGCGGTCACAACTCCGGTCCCACTCTGGCTTCGCTCAGGCTTCGCTCTGGCCTCACACTTCATTCTGTACCTTTAACACTGGCTTCGCTCTGCCTTCGCTCTGGCTAGGCCCCGGTCACAACTCCGGTCCCACTCTGGCTTCGCTCTGGCCACACACTTCATTCTGTACCTTTAACACTGGCTTCGCCCTGCCTTCGCTCTGGCTAGGCCCCGGTCACAACTCCGGTCCCACTCTGGCTTCGCTCAGGCTTCGCTCTGGCCTCACACTTCATTCTGTAACACTGGCTTCGCTCTGCCTTCGCTCTGGCTAGGCCCCGGTCACAACTCCGGTCCCACTCTGGCTTCGCTCAGGCTTCGCTCTGGCCACACACTTCATTCTGTACCTTTATCACTGGCCTCGCTCTGCCTTCGCTCTGGCTAGGCCACGGTCACAACTCCGGTCCCACTCTGGCTTCGCTCAGGCTTCGCTCTGGCCACACACTTCATTCTGTACCTTTAACACTGGCTTCGCTCTGCCTTCGCTCTGGCTAGGCCCCGGTCACAATTCCGGTCCCACTCTGGCTTCGCTCAGGCTTCGCTCTGGCCACACACTTCATTCTGTACCTTTAACACTGGCTTCGCTCTGCCTTCGCTCTGGCTAGGCCGCGGTCACAACTCCGGTCCCACTCTGGCTTCGCTCAGGCTTCGCTCTGGCCTCACACTTCATTCTGTACCTTTAACACTGGCTTCGCTCTGCCTTCGCTCTGGCTAGGCCCCGGTCACAACTCCGGTCCCACTCTGGCTTCGCTCAGGCTTCGCTCTGGCCTCACACTTCATTCTGCACCTTTAACACTGGCTTCGCTCTGCCTTCGCTCTGGCTAGGCCCCGGTCACAACTCCGGTCCCACTCTGGCTTCGCTCTGGCCACACACTTCATTCTGTACCTTTAACACTGGCTTCGCTCTGCCTTCGCTCTGGCTAGGCCGCGGTCACAACTCCGGTCCCACTCTGGCTTCGCTCAGGCTTCGCTCTGGCCTCACACTTCATTCTGTACCTTTAACACTGGCTTCGCTCTGCCTTCGCTCTGGCTAGGCCCCGGTCACAACTAAGGTCCCACTCTGGCTTCGCTCTGGCCACACACTTCATTCTGTACCTTTAACACTGGCTTCGCTCTGCCTTCGCTCTGGCTAGGCCCCGGTCACAACTCCGGTCCCGCTTTGGCTTGGCTCTGGCTTGGCTCTGTCTAGGCTCAGGCCCACCTTCGGTCCCGCTCTGGCTTCGCTCTGGCCTCACTACCTTCATGCTTAAACCTAACCCTGGTTTGGTTCTGGCTTCGCTCTAGCTTGGCTCTGGCTAGGTTCCGGCGCGTATCCGGTCCTGCTCTGACTGTGCTCAGGCTTTGCTCTGGCCTCACACTAACTTCATTCTGTACCTTAACACTGGCTTCGCTCTGCCTTCGCTCTGCCTAGGCCCCGGTCACAACTCCGGTCCCACTTTGGCTTCGCTCAGGCTTCGCTCTGGCCTCACACTTCATTCTGTAACACTGGCTTCGCTCTGCCTTCGCTCTGGCTAGGCCCCGGTCACAACTCCGGTCCCACTCTGGCTTCGCTCAGGCTTCGCTCTGGCCACACACTTCATTCTGTACCTTTATCACTGGCCTCGCTCTGCCTTCGCTCTGGCTAGGCCGCGGTCACAACTCCGGTCCCACTCTGGCTTCGCTCAGGCTTCGCTCTGGCCACACACTTCATTCTGTACCTTTAACACTGGCTTCGCTCTGCCTTCGCTCTGGCTAGGCCCCGGTCACAACTCCGGTCCCACTCTGGCTTCGCTCAGGCTTCGCTCTGGCCACACACTTCATTCTGTACCTTTAACACTGGCTTCGCTCTGCCTTCGCTCTGGCTAGGCCCCGGTCACAACTCCGGTCCCACACTGGCTTCGCTCTGCCTTCGCTCTGGCTAGGCCGCGGTCACAACTCCGGTCCCACTCTGGCTTCGCTCAGGCTTCGCTCTGGCCACACACTTCATTCTGTACCTTTAACACTGGCCTCGCTCTGCCTTCGCTCTGGCTAGGCCGCGGTCACAACTCCGGTCCCACTCTGGCTTCGCTCAGGCTTCGCTCTGGCCACACACTTCATTGTGTACCTTTAACACTGGCCTTGCTCTGCCTTCGCTCTGGCTAGGCCCCGGTCACAACTCCGGTCCCACTCTGGCTTCGCTCAGGCTTCGCTCTGGCCACACACTTCATTCTGTACCTTTAACACTGGCTTCGCTCTGCCTTCGCTCTGGCTAGGCCCCGGTCACAACTCCGGTCCCACTCTGGCTTCGCTCAGGCTTCGCTCTGGCCACACACTTCATTCCGTACCTTTAACACTGGCTTCGCTCTGCCTTCGCTCTGGCTAGGCCTCGGTCACAACTCCGGTCCCACTCTGGCTTCGCTCAGGCTTCGCTCTGGCCTCACACTTCATTCTGTACCTTTAACACTGGCTTCGCTCTGCCTTCGCTCTGGCTAGGCCCCGGTCACAACTCCGGTCCCACTCTGGCTTCGCTCTGGCCACACACTTCATTCTGTACCTTTAACACTGGCTTCGCCCTGCCTTCGCTCTGGCTAGGCCCCGGTCACAACTCCGGTCCCACTCTGGCTTCCCTCAGGCTTCGCTCTGGCCACACACTTCATTCTGTACCTTTAACACTGGCTTCGCTCTAGCTTGGCTCTGGCTAGGTTCCGGCGCGTATCCGGTCCTGCTCTGACTGTGCTCTGGCTTTGCTCTGGCCTCACACTAACTTCATTCTGTACCTTAACACTGGCTTCGCTCTGCCTTCGCTCTGGCTAGGCCCCGGTCACAACTCCGGTCCCGCTTTGGCTTCGCTCAGGCTTCGCTCTGGCCTCACACTTCATTCTGTAACACTGGCTTCGCTCTGCCTTCGCTCTGGCTAGGCCCCGGTCACAACTCCGGTCCCACTCTGGCTTCGCTCAGGCTTCGCTCTGGCCACACACTTCATTCTGTACCTTTATCACTGGCCTCGCTCTGCCTTCGCTCTGGCTAGGCCGCGGTCACAACTCCGGTCCCACTCTGGCTTCGCTCAGGCTTCGCTCTGGCCACACACTTCATTCTGTACCTTTAACACTGGCTTCGCTCTGCCTTCGCTCTGGCTAGGCCCCGGTCACAACTCCGGTCCCACTCTGGCTTCGCTCAGGCTTCGCTCTGGCCACACACTTCATTCTGTACCTTTAACACTGGCTTCGCTCTGCCTTCGCTCTGGCTAGGCCCCGGTCACAACTCCGGTCCCACACTGGCTTCGCTCTGCCTTCGCTCTGGCTAGGCCGCGGTCACAACTCCGGTCCCACTCTGGCTTCGCTCAGGCTTCGCTCTGGCCACACACTTCATTCTGTACCTTTAACACTGGCCTCGCTCTGCCTTCGCTCTGGCTAGGCCGCGGTCACAACTCCGGTCCCACTCTGGCTTCGCTCAGGCTTCGCTCTGGCCACACACTTCATTCTGTACCTTTAACACTGGCTTCGCTCTGCCTTCGCTCTGGCTAGGCCCCGGTCACAACTCCGGTCCCACTCTGGCTTCGCTCAGGCTTCGCTCTGGCCACACACTTCATTCTGTACCTTTAACACTGGCTTCGCTCTGCCTTCGCTCTGGCTAGGCCCCGGTCACAACTCCGGTCCCACTCTGGCTTCGCTCAGGCTTCGCTCTGGCCACACACTTCATTCCGTACCTTTAACACTGGCTTCGCTCTGCCTTCGCTCTGGCTAGGCCGCGGTCACAACTCCGGTCCCACTCTGGCTTCGCTCAGGCTTCGCTCTGGCCTCACACTTCATTCTGTACCTTTAACACTGGCTTCGCTCTGCCTTCGCTCTGGCTAGGCCCCGGTCACAACTCCGGTCCCAATCTGGCTTCGCTCTGGCCACACACTTCATTCTGTACCTTTAACACTGGCTTCGCCCTGCCTTCGCTCTGGCTAGGCCCCGGTCACAACTCCGGTCCCACTCTACTTCTCTCAGGCTTCGCTCTGGCCACACACTTCATTCTGTACCTTTAACACTGGCTTCGCTCTAGCTTGGCTCTGGCTAGGTTCCGGCGCGTATCCGGTCCTGCTCTGACTGTGCTCTGGCTTTGCTCTGGCCTCACACTAACTTCATTCTGTACCTTAACACTGGCTTCGCTCTGCCTTCGCTCTGGCTAGGCCCCGGTCACAACTCCGGTCCCGCTTTGGCTTGGCTCTGGCTTGGCTCTGTCTAGGCTAAGGCCCACCTTCGGTCCCGCTCTGGCTTCGCTCTGGCCTCACTACCTTCATGCTTAAACCTAACCCTGGTTTGGCTCTGGCTTCGCTCTAGCTTGGCTCTGGCTAGGTTCCGGCGCGTATCCGGTCCTGCTCTGACTGTGCTCAGGCTTTGCTCTGGCCTCACACTAACTTCATTCTGTACCTTAACACTGGCTTCGCTCTGCCTTCGCTCTGCCTAGGCCCCGGTCACAACTCCGGTCCCACTTTGGCTTCGCTCAGGCTTCGCTCTGGCCTCACACTTCATTCTGTAACACTGGCTTCGCTCTGCCTTCGCTCTGGCTAGGCCCCGGTCACAACTCCGGTCCCACTCTGGCTTCGCTCAGGCTTCGCTCTGGCCACACACTTCATTCTGTACCTTTATCACTGGCCTCGCTCTGCCTTCGCTCTGGCTAGGCCGCGGTCACAACTCCGGTCCCACTCTGGCTTCGCTCAGGCTTCGCTCTGGCCACACACTTCATTCTGTACCTTTAACACTGGCTTCGCTCTGCCTTCGCTCTGGCTAGGCCCCGGTCACAACTCCGGTCCCACTCTGGCTTCGCTCAGGCTTCGCTCTGGCCACACACTTCATTCTGTACCTTTAACACTGGCTTCGCTCTGCCTTCGCTCTGGCTAGGCCCCGGTCACAACTCCGGTCCCACACTGGCTTCGCTCTGCCTTCGCTCTGGCTAGGCCGCGGTCACAACTCCGGTCCCACTCTGGCTTCGCTCAGGCTTCGCTCTGGCCACACACTTCATTCTGTACCTTTAACACTGGCCTCGCTCTGCCTTCGCTCTGGCTAGGCCGCGGTCACAACTCCGGTCCCACTCTGGCTTCGCTCAGGCTTCGCTCTGGCCACACACTTCATTGTGTACCTTTAACACTGGCCTTGCTCTGCCTTCGCTCTGGCTAGGCCCCGGTCACAACTCCGGTCCCACTCTGGCTTCGCTCAGGCTTCGCTCTGGCCACACACTTCATTCTGTACCTTTAACACTGGCTTCGCTCTGCCTTCGCTCTGGCTAGGCCCCGGTCACAACTCCGGTCCCACTCTGGCTTCGCTCAGGCTTCGCTCTGGCCACACACTTCATTCCGTACCTTTAACACTGGCTTCGCCCTGCCTTCGCTCTGGCTAGCCCTCGGTCACAACTCCGGTCCCACTCTGGCTTCGCTCAGGCTTCGCTCTGGCCTCACACTTCATTCTGTACCTTTAACACTGGCTTCGCTCTGCCTTCGCTCTGGCTAGGCCCCGGTCACAACTCCGGTCCCACTCTGGCTTCGCTCTGGCCACACACTTCATTCTGTACCTTTAACACTGGCTTCGCCCTGCCTTCGCTCTGGCTAGGCCCCGGTCACAACTCCGGTCCCACTCTGGCTTCCCTCAGGCTTCGCTCTGGCCACACACTTCATTCTGTACCTTTAACACTGGCTTCGCTCTAGCTTGGCTCTGGCTAGGTTCCGGCGCGTATCCGGTCCTGCTCTGACTGTGCTCTGGCTTTGCTCTGGCCTCACACTAACTTCATTCTGTACCTTAACACTGGCTTCGCTCTGCCTTCGCTCTGGCTAGGCCCCGGTCACAACTCCGGTCCCGCTTTGGCTTCGCTCAGGCTTCGCTCTGGCCTCACACTTCATTCTGTAACACTGGCTTCGCTCTGCCTTCGCTCTGGCTAGGCCCCGGTCACAACTCCGGTCCCACTCTGGCTTCGCTCAGGCTTCGCTCTGGCCACACACTTCATTCTGTACCTTTATCACTGGCCTCGCTCTGCCTTCGCTCTGGCTAGGCCGCGGTCACAACTCCGGTCCCACTCTGGCTTCGCTCAGGCTTCGCTCTGGCCACACACTTCATTCTGTACCTTTAACACTGGCTTCGCTCTGCCTTCGCTCTGGCTAGGCCCCGGTCACAACTCCGGTCCCACTCTGGCTTCGCTCAGGCTTCGCTCTGGCCACACACTTCATTCTGTACCTTTAACACTGGCTTCGCTCTGCCTTCGCTCTGGCTAGGCCCCGGTCACAACTCCGGTCCCACACTGGCTTCGCTCTGCCTTCGCTCTGGCTAGGCCGCGGTCACAACTCCGGTCCCACTCTGGCTTCGCTCAGGCTTCGCTCTGGCCACACACTTCATTCTGTACCTTTAACACTGGCCTCGCTCTGCCTTCGCTCTGGCTAGGCTGCGGTCACAACTCCGGTCCCACTCTGGCTTCGCTCAGGCTTCGCTCTGGCCACACACTTCATTCTGTACCTTTAACACTGGCTTCGCTCTGCCTTCGCTCTGGCTAGGCCCCGGTCACAACTCCGGTCCCACTCTGGCTTCGCTCAGGCTTCGCTCTGGCCACACACTTCATTCTGTACCTTTAACACTGGCTTCGCTCTGCCTTCGCTCTGGCTAGGCCCCGGTCACAACTCCGGTCCCACTCTGGCTTCGCTCAGGCTTCGCTCTGGCCACACACTTCATTCCGTACCTTTAACACTGGCTTCGCTCTGCCTTCGCTCTGGCTAGGCCGCGGTCACAACTCCGGTCCCACTCTGGCTTCGCTCAGGCTTCGCTCTGGCCTCACACTTCATTCTGTACCTTTAACACTGGCTTCGCTCTGCCTTCGCTCTGGCTAGGCCCCGGTCACAACTCCGGTCCCAATCTGGCTTCGCTCTGGCCACACACTTCATTCTGTACCTTTAACACTGGCTTCGCCCTGCCTTCGCTCTGGCTAGGCCCCGGTCACAACTCCGGTCCCACTCTACTTCCCTCAGGCTTCGCTCTGGCCACACACTTCATTCTGTACCTTTAACACTGGCTTCGCTCTAGCTTGGCTCTGGCTAGGTTCCGGCGCGTATCCGGTCCTGCTCTGACTGTGCTCTGGCTTTGCTCTGGCCTCACACTAACTTCATTCTGTACCTTAACACTGGCTTCGCTCTGCCTTCGCTCTGGCTAGGCCCCGGTCACAACTCCGGTCCCGCTTTGGCTTCGCTCAGGCTTCGCTCTGGCCTCACACTTCATTCTGTAACACTGGCTTCGCTCTGCCTTCGCTCTGGCTAGGCCCCGGTCACAACTCCGGTCCCACTCTGGCTTCGCTCAGGCTTCGCTCTGGCCACACACTTCATTCTGTACCTTTATCACTGGCCTCGCTCTGCCTTCGCTCTGGCTAGGCCGCGGTCACAACTCCGGTCCCACTCTGGCTTCGCTCAGGCTTCGCTCTGGCCACACACTTCATTCTGTACCTTTAACACTGGCTTCGCTCTGCCTTCGCTCTGGCTAGGCCCCGGTCACAACTCCGGTCCCACTCTGGCTTCGCTCAGGCTTCGCTCTGGCCACACACTTCATTCTGTACCTTTAACACTGGCTTCGCTCTGCCTTCGCTCTGGCTAGGCCGCGGTCACAACTCCGGTCCCACTCTGGCTTCGCTCAGGCTTCGCTCTGGCCTCACACTTCATTCTGTACCTTTAACACTGGCTTCGCTCTGCCTTCGCTCTGGCTAGGCCCCGGTCACAACTCCGGTCCCACTCTGGCTTCGCTCAGGCTTCGCTCTGGCCTCACACTTCATTCTGTACCTTTAACACTGGCTTCGCTCTGCCTTCGCTCTGGCTAGGCCGCGGTCACAACTCCGGTCCCACTCTGGCTTCGCTCAGGCTTCGCTCTGGCCACACACTTCATTCTGTACCTTTAACACTGGCTTCGCACTGCCTTCGCTCTGGCTAGGCCCCGGTCACAACTCCGGTCCCACTCTGGCTTCGCTCTGGCCACACACTTCATTCTGTACCTTTAACACTGGCTTCGCTCTGCCTTCGCTCTGGCTAGGCCGCGGTCACAACTCCGGTCCCACTCTGGCTTCGCTCAGGCTTCGCTCTGGCCTCACACTTCATTCTGTACCTTTAACACTGGCTTCGCTCTGCCTTCGCTCTGGCTAGGCCCCGGTCACAACTAAGGTCCCACTCTGGCTTCGCTCTGGCCACACACTTCATTCTGTACCTTTAACACTGGCTTCGCTCTGCCTTCGCTCTGGCTAGGCCCCGGTCAAAACTCCGGTCCCGCTTTGGCTTGGCTCTGGCTTGGCTCTGTCTAGGCTCAGGCCCACCTTCGGTCCCGCTCTGGCTTCGCTCTGGCCTCACTACCTTCATGCTTAAACCTAACCCTGGTTTGGCTCTGGCTTCGCTCTAGCTTGGCTCTGGCTAGGTTCCGGCGCGTATCCGGTCCTGCTCTGACTGTGCTCAGGCTTTGCTCTGGCCTCACACTAACTTCATTCTGTACCTTAACACTGGCTTCGCTCTGCTTTCGCTCTGGCTAGGCCCCGGTCACAACTCCGGTCCCACTTTGGCTTCGCTCAGGCTTCGCTCTGGCCTCACACTTCATTCTGTAACACTGGCTTCGCTCTGCCTTCGCTCTGGCTAGGCCCCGGTCACAACTCCGGTCCCACTCTGGCTTCGCTCAGGCTTCGCTCTGGCCACACACTTCATTCTGTACCTTTATCACTGGCCTCGCTCTGCCTTCGCTCTGGCTAGGCCGCGGTCACAACTCCGGTCCCACTCTGGCTTCGCTCAGGCTTCGCTCTGGCCACACACTTCATTCTGTACCTTTAACACTGGCTTCGCTCTGCCTTCGCTCTGGCTAGGCCCCGGTCACAACTCCGGTCCCACTCTGGCTTCGCTCAGGCTTCGCTCTGGCCACACACTTCATTCTGTACCTTTAACACTGGCTTCGCTCTGCCTTCGCTCTGGCTAGGCCCCGGTCACAACTCCGGTCCCACACTGGCTTCGCTCTGCCTTCGCTCTGGCTAGGCCGCGGTCACAACTCCGGTCCCACTCTGGCTTCGCTCAGGCTTCGCTCTGGCCACACACTTCATTCTGTACCTTTAACACTGGCCTCGCTCTGCCTTCGCTCTGGCTAGGCCGCGGTCACAACTCCGGTCCCACTCTGGCTTCGCTCAGGCTTCGCTCTGGCCACACACTTCATTCTGTACCTTTAACACTGGCTTCGCTCTGCCTTCGCTCTGGCTAGGCCCCGGTCACAACTCCGGTCCCACTCTGGCTTCTCTCAGGCTTCGCTCTGGCCACACACTTCATTCTGTACCTTTAACACTGGCTTCGCTCTGCCTTCGCTCTGGCTAGGCCCCGGTCACAACTCCGGTCCCACTCTGGCTTCGCTCAGGCTTCGCTCTGGCCACACACTTCATTCCGTACCTTTAACACTGGCTTCGCTCTGCCTTCGCTCTGGCTAGGCCGCGGTCACAACTCCGGTCCCACTCTGGCTTCGCTCAGGCTTCGCTCTGGCCTCACACTTCATTCTGTACCTTTAACACTGGCTTCGCTCTGCCTTCGCTCTAGCTAGGCCCCGGTCACAACTCCGTCCCACTCTGGCTTCGCTCTGGCCACACACTTCATTCTGTACCTTTAACACTGGCTTCGCCCTGCCTTCGCTCTGGATAGGCCCCGGTCACAACTCCGGTCCCACTCTGGCTTCCCTCAGGCTTCGCTCTGGCCACACACTTCATTCTGTACCTTTAACACTGGCTTCGCTCTAGCTTGGCTCTGGCTAGGTTCCGGCGCGTATCCGGACCTGCTCTGACTGTGCTCTGGCTTTGCTCTGGCCTCACACTAACTTCATTCTGTACCTTAACACTGGCTTCGCTCTGCCTTCGCTCTGGCTAGGCCCCGGTCACAACTCCGGTCCCGCTTTGGCTTCGCTCAGGCTTCGCTCTGGCCTCACACTTCATTCTGTAACACTGGCTTCGCTCTGCCTTCGCTCTGGCTAGGCCCCGGTCACAACTCCGGTCCCACTCTGGCTTCGCTCAGGCTTCGCTCTGGCCACACACTTCATTTTGTACCTTTATCACTGGCCTCGCTCTGCCTTCGCTCTGGCTAGGCCGCGGTCACAACTCCGGTCCCACTCTGGCTTCGCTCAGGCTTCGCTCTGGCCACACACTTCATTCTGTACCTTTAACACTGGCTTCGCTCTGCCTTCGCTCTGGCTAGGCCCCGGTCACAACTCCGGTCCCACTCTGGCTTCGCTCAGGCTTCGCTCTGGCCACACACTTCATTCTGTACCTTTAACACTGGCTTCGCTCTGCCTTCGCTCTGGCTAGGCCGCGGTCACAACTCCGGTCCCACTCTGGCTTCGCTCAGGCTTCGCTCTGGCCTCACACTTCATTCTGTACCTTTTACACTGGCTTCGCTCTGCCTTCGCTCTGGCTAGGCCCCGGTCACAACTCCGGTCCCACTCTGGCTTCGCGCTGGCCACACACTTCATTCTGTACCTTTAACACTGGCTTCGCCCTGCCTTCGCTCTGGCTAGGCCCCGGTCACAACTCCGGTCCCACTCTGGCTTCGCTCAGGCTTCGCTCTGGCCTCACACTTCATTCTGTAACACTGGCTTCGCTCTGCCTTCGCTCTGGCTAGGCCCCGGTCACAACTCCGGTCCCACTCTGGCTTCGCTCAGGCTTCGCTCTGGCCACACACTTCATTCTGTACCTTTATCACTGGCCTCGCTCTGCCTTCGCTCTGGCTAGGCCGCGGTCACAACTCCGGTCCCACTCTGGCTTCGCTCAGGCTTCGCTCTGGCCACACACTTCATTCTGTACCTTTAACACTGGCTTCGCTCTGCCTTCGCTCTGGCTAGGCCCCGGTCACAACTCCGGTCCCACTCTGGCTTCGCTCAGGCTTCGCTCTGGCCACACAGTTCATTCTGTACCTTTAACACTGGCTTCGCTCTGCCTTCGCTCTGGCTAGGCCGCGGTCACAACTCCGGTCCCACTCTGGCTTCGCTCAGGCTTCGCTCTGGCCTCACACTTCATTCTGTACCTTTAACACTGGCTTCGCTCTGCCTTCGCTCTGGCTAGGCCCCGGTCACAACTCCGGTCCCACTCTGGCTTCGCTCAGGCTTCGCTCTGGCCTCACACTTCATTCTGTACCTTTAACACTGGCTTCGCTCTGCCTTCGCTCTGGCTAGGCCGCGGTCACAACTCCGGTCCCACTCTGGCTTCGCTCAGGCTTCGCTCTGGCCACACACTTCATTCTGTACCTTTAACACTGGCTTCGCACTGCCTTCGCTCTGGCTAGGCCCCGGTCACAACTCCGGTCCCACTCTGGCTTCGCTCTGGCCACACACTTCATTCTGTACCTTTAACACTGGCTTCGCTCTGCCTTCGCTCTGGCTAGGCCGCGGTCACAACTCCGGTCCCACTCTGGCTTCGCTCAGGCTTCGCTCTGGCCTCACACTTCATTCTGTACCTTTAACACTGGCTTCGCTCTGCCTTCGCTCTGGCTAGGCCCCGGTCACAACTAAGGTCCCACTCTGGCTTCGCTCTGGCCACACACTTCATTCTGTACCTTTAACACTGGCTTCGCTCTGCCTTCGCTCTGGCTAGGCCCCGGTCACAACTCCGGTCCCGCTTTGGCTTGGCTCTGGCTTGGCTCTGTCTAGGCTCAGGCCCACCTTCGGTCCCGCTCTGGCTTCGCTCTGGCCTCACTACCTTCATGCTTAAACCTAACCCTGGCTTGGCTCTGGCTTCGCTCTAGCTTGGCTCTGGCTAGGTTCCGGCGCGTATCCGGTCCTGCTCTGACTGTGCTCAGGCTTTGCTCTGGCCTCACACTAACTTCATTCTGTACCTTAACACTGGCTTCGCTCTGCCTTCGCTCTGGCTAGGCCCCGGTCACAACTCCGGTCCCACTTTGGCTTCGCTCAGGCTTCGCTCTGGCCTCACACTTCATTCTGTAACACTGGCTTCGCTCTGCCTTCGCTCTGGCTAGGCCCCGGTCACAACTCCGGTCCCACTCTGGCTTCGCTCAGGCTTCGCTCTGGCCACACACTTCATTCTGTACCTTTATCACTGGCCTCGCTCTGCCTTCGCTCTGGCTAGGCCGCGGTCACAACTCCGGTCCCACTCTGGCTTCGCTCAGGCTTCGCTCTGGCCACACACTTCATTCTGTACCTTTAACACTGGCTTCGCTCTGCCTTCGCTCTGGCTAGGCCCCGGTCACAACTCCGGTCCCACTCTGGCTTCGCTCAGGCTTCGCTCTGGCCACACACTTCATTCTGTACCTTTAACACTGGCTTCGCTCTGCCTTCGCTCTGGCTAGGCCCCGGTCACAACTCCGGTCCCACACTGGCTTCGCTCTGCCTTCGCTCTGGCTAGGCCGCGGTCACAACTCCGGTCCCACTCTGGCTTCGCTCAGGCTTCGCTCTGGCCACACACTTCATTCTGTACCTTTAACACTGGCCTCGCTCTGCCTTCGCTCTGGCTAGGCCGCGGTCACAACTCCGGTCCCACTCTGGCTTCGCTCAGGCTTCGCTCTGGCCACACACTTCATTCTGTACCTTTAACACTGGCTTCGCTCTGCCTTCGCTCTGGCTAGGCCCCGGTCACAACTCCGGTCCCACTCTGGCTTCTCTCAGGCTTCGCTCTGGCCACACACTTCATTCTGTACCTTTAACACTGGCTTCGCTCTGCCTTCGCTCTGGCTAGGCCCCGGTCACAACTCCGGTCCCACTCTGGCTTCGCTCAGGCTTCGCTCTGGCCTCACACTTCATTCTGTACCTTTAACACTGGCTTCGCTCTGCCTTCGCTCTGGCTAGGCCGCGGTCACAACTCCGGTCCCACTCTGGCTTCGCTCAGGCTTCGCTCTGGCCACACACTTCATTCTGTACCTTTAACACTGGCTTCGCACTGCCTTCGCTCTGGCTAGGCCCCGGTCACAACTCCGGTCCCACTCTGGCTTCGCTCTGGCCACACACTTCATTCTGTACCTTTAACACTGGCTTTGCTCTGCCTTCGCTCTGGCTAGGCCGCGGTCACAACTCCGGTCCCACTCTGGCTTCGCTCTGGCCTCACACTTCATTCTGTACCTTTAACACTGGCTTCGCTCTGCCTTCGCTCTGGCTAGGCCCCGGTCACAACTAAGGTCCCACTCTGGCTTCGCTCTGGCCACACACTTCATTCTGTACCTTTAACACTGGCTTCGCTCTGCCTTCGCTCTGGCTAGGCCCCGGTCACAACTCCGGTCCCGCTTTGGCTTGGCTCTGGCTTGGCTCTGTCTAGGCTCAGGCCCACCTTCGGTCCCGCTCTGGCTTCGCTCTGGCCTCACTACCTTCATGCTTAAACCTAACCCTGGTTTGGCTCTGGCTTCGCTCTAGCTTGGCTCTGGCTAGGTTCCGGCGCGTATCCGGTCCTGCTCTGACTGTGCTCAGGCTTTGCTCTGGCCTCACACTAACTTCATTCTGTACCTTAACACTGGCTTCGCTCTGCCTTCGCTCTGGCTAGGCCCCGGTCACAACTCCGGTCCCACTTTGGCTTCGCTCAGGTTTCGCTCTGGCCTCACACTTCATTCTGTAACACTGGCTTCGCTCTGCCTTCGCTCTGGCTAGGCCCCGGTCACAACTCCGGTCCCACTCTGGCTTCGCTCAGGCTTCGCTCTGGCCACACACTTCATTCTGTACCTTTATCACTGGCCTCGCTCTGCCTTCGCTCTTGCTAGGCCGCGGTCACAACTCCGGTCCCACTCTGGCTTCGCTCAGGCTTCGCTCTGGCCACACACTTCATTCTGTACCTTTAACACTGGCTTCGCTCTAGCTTGGCTCTGGCTAGGTTCCGGCGCGTATCCGGTCCTGCTCTGACTGTGCTCTGGCTTTGCTCTGGCCTCACACTAACTTCATTCTGTTCCTTAACACTGGCTTCGCTCTGCCTTCGCTCTGGCTAGGCCCCGGTCACAACTCAGGTCCCGCTCTGGCTTCGCTCAGGCTTCGCTCTGGCCTCACACTTCATTCTGTAACACTGGCTTCGCTCTGCCTTCGCTCTGGCTAGGCCCCGGTCACAACTCCGGTCCCACTCTGGCTTCGCTCAGGCTTCGCTCTGGCCACACACTTCATTCTGTACCTTTATCACTGGCCTCGCTCTGCCTTCGCTCTGGCTAGGCCGCGGTCACAACTCCGGTCCCACTCTGGCTTCGCTCAGGCTTCGCTCTGGCCACACACTTCATTCTGTACCTTTAACACTGGCTTCGCTCTGCCTTCGCTCTGGCTAGGCCCCGGTCACAACTCCGGTCCCACTCTGGCTTCGCTCAGGCTTCGCTCTGGCCACACAGTTCATTCTGTACCTTTAACACTGGCTTCGCTCTGCCTTCGCTCTGGCTAGGCCGCGGTCACAACTCCGGTCCCACTCTGGCTTCGCTCAGGCTTCGCTCTGGCCTCACACTTCATTCTGTACCTTTAACACTGGCTTCGCTCTGCCTTCGCTCTGGCTAGGCCCCGGTCACAACTCCGGTCCCACTCTGGCTTCGCTCAGGCTTCGCTCTGGCCTCACACTTCATTCTGTACCTTTAACACTGGCTTCGCTCTGCCTTCGCTCTGGCTAGGCCGCGGTCACAACTCCGGTCCCACTCTGGCTTCGCTCAGGCTTCGCTCTGGCCACACACTTCATTCTGTACCTTTAACACTGGCTTCGCACTGCCTTCGCTCTGGCTAGGCCCCGGTCACAACTCCGGTCCCACTCTGGCTTCGCTCTGGCCACACACTTCATTCTGTACCTTTAACACTGGCTTCGCTCTGCCTTCGCTCTGGCTAGGCCGCGGTCACAACTCCGGTCCCACTCTGGCTTCGCTCAGGCTTCGCTCTGGCCTCACACTTCATTCTGTACCTTTAACACTGGCTTCGCTCTGCCTTCGCTCTGGCTAGGCCCCGGTCACAACTAAGGTCCCACTCTGGCTTCGCTCTGGCCACACACTTCATTCTGTACCTTTAACACTGGCTTCGCTCTGCCTTCGCTCTGGCTAGGCCCCGGTCACAACTCCGGTCCCGCTTTGGCTTGGCTCTGGCTTGGCTCTGTCTAGGCTCAGGCCCACCTTCGGTCCCGCTCTGGCTTCGCTCTGGCCTCACTACCTTCATGCTTAAACCTAACCCTGGCTTGGCTCTGGCTTCGCTCTAGCTTGGCTCTGGCTAGGTTCCGGCGCGTATCCGGTCCTGCTCTGACTGTGCTCAGGCTTTGCTCTGGCCTCACACTAACTTCATTCTGTACCTTAACACTGGCTTCGCTCTGCCTTCGCTCTGGCTAGGCCCCGGTCACAACTCCGGTCCCACTTTGGCTTCGCTCAGGCTTCGCTCTGGCCTCACACTTCATTCTGTAACACTGGCTTCGCTCTGCCTTCGCTCTGGCTAGGCCCCGGTCACAACTCCGGTCCCACTCTGGCTTCGCTCAGGCTTCGCTCTGGCCACACACTTCATTCTGTACCTTTATCACTGGCCTCGCTCTGCCTTCGCTCTGGCTAGGCCGCGGTCACAACTCCGGTCCCACTCTGGCTTCGCTCAGGCTTCGCTCTGGCCACACACTTCATTCTGTACCTATAACACTGGCTTCGCTCTGCCTTCGCTCTGGCTAGGCCCCGGTCACAACTCCGGTCCCACTCTGGCTTCGCTCAGGCTTCGCTCTGGCCACACACTTCATTCTGTACCTTTAACACTGGCTTCGCTCTGCCTTCGCTCTGGCTAGGCCCCGGTCACAACTCCGGTCCCACACTGGCTTCGCTCTGCCTTCGCTCTGGCTAGGCCGCGGTCACAACTCCGGTCCCACTCTGGCTTCGCTCAGGCTTCGCTCTGGCCACACACTTCATTCTGTACCTTTAACACTGGCCTCGCTCTGCCTTCGCTCTGGCTAGGCCGCGGTCACAACTCCGGTCCCACTCTGGCTTCGCTCAGGCTTCGCTCTGGCCACACACTTCATTCTGTACCTTTAACACTGGCTTCGCTCTGCCTTCGCTCTGGCTAGGCCCCGGTCACAACTCCGGTCCCACTCTGGCTTCTCTCAGGCTTCGCTCTGGCCAAACACTTCATTCTGTACCTTTAACACTGGCTTCGCTCTGCCTTCGCTCTGGCTAGGCCCCGGTCACAACTCCGGTCCCACTCTGGCTTCGCTCAGGCTTCGCTCTGGCCACACACTTCATTCCGTACCTTTAACACTGGCTTCGCTCTGCCTTCGCTCTGGCTAGGCCGCGGTCACAACTCCGGTCCCACTCTGGCTTCGCTCAGGCTTCGCTCTGGCCTCACACTTCATTCTGTACCTTTAACACTGGCTTCGCTCTGCCTTCGCTCTAGCTAGGCCCCGGTCACAACTCCGTCCCACTCTGGCTTCGCTCTGGCCACACACTTCATTCTGTACCTTTAACACTGGCTTCGCCCTGCCTTCGCTCTGGATAGGCCCCGGTCACAACTCCGGTCCCACTCTGGCTTCCCTCAGGCTTCGCTCTGGCCACACACTTCATTCTGTACCTTTAACACTGGCTTCGCTCTAGCTTGGCTCTGGCTAGGTTCCGGCGCGTATCCGGTCCTGCTCTGACTGTGCTCTGGCTTTGCTCTGGCCTCACACTAACTTCATTCTGTACCTTAACACTGGCTTCGCTCTGCCTTCGCTCTGGCTAGGCCCCGGTCACAACTCCGGTCCCGCTTTGGCTTCGCTCAGGCTTCGCTCTGGCCTCACACTTCATTCTGTAACACTGGCTTCGCTCTGCCTTCGCTCTGGCTAGGCCCCGGTCACAACTCCGGTCCCACTCTGGCTTCGCTCAGGCTTCGCTCTGGCCACACACTTCATTCTGTACCTTTATCACTGGCCTCGCTCTGCCTTCGCTCTGGCTAGGCCGCGGTCACAACTCCGGTCCCACTCTGGCTTCGCTCAGGCTTCGCTCTGGCCACACACTTCATTCTGTACCTTTAACACTGGCTTCGCTCTGCCTTCGCTCTGGCTAGGCCCCGGTCACAACTCCGGTCCCACTCTGGCTTCGCTCAGGCTTCGCTCTGGCCACACACTTCATTCTGTACCTTTAACACTGGCTTCGCTCTGCCTTCGCTCTGGCTAGGCCGCGGTCACAACTCCGGTCCCACTCTGGCTTCGCTCAGGCTTCGCTCTGGCCTCACACTTCATTCTGTACCTTTAACACTGGCTTCGCTCTGCCTTCGCTCTGGCTAGGCCCCGGTCACAACTCCGGTCCCACTCTGGCTTCGCTCTGGCCACACACTTCATTCTGTACCTTTAACACTGGCTTCGCCCTGCCTTCGCTCTGGCTAGGCCCCGGTCACAACTCCGGTCCCACTCTGGCTTCGCTCAGGCTTCGCTCTGGCCTCACACTTCATTCTGTAACACTGGCTTCGCTCTGCCTTCGCTCTGGCTAGGCCCCGGTCACAACTCCGGTCCCACTCTGGCTTCGCTCAGGCTTCGCTCTGGCCACACACTTCATTCTGTACCTTTATCACTGGCCTCGCTCTGCCTTCGCTCTGGCTAGGCCGCGGTCACAACTCCGGTCCCACTCTGGCTTCGCTCAGGCTTCGCTCTGGCCACACACTTCATTCTGTACCTTTAACACTGGCTTCGCTCTGCCTTCGCTCTGGCTAGGCCCCGGTCACAACTCCGGTCCCACTCTGGCTTCGCTCAGGCTTCGCTCTGGCCACACAGTTCATTCTGTACCTTTAACACTGGCTTCGCTCTGCCTTCGCTCTGGCTAGGCCGCGGTCACAACTCCGGTCCCACTCTGGCTTCGCTCAGGCTTCGCTCTGGCCTCACACTTCATTCTGTACCTTTAACACTGGCTTCGCTCTGCCTTCGCTCTGGCTAGGCCCCGGTCACAACTCCGGTCCCACTCTGGCTTCGCTCAGGCTTCGCTCTGGCCTCACACTTCATTCTGTACCTTTAACACTGGCTTCGCTCTGCCTTCGCTCTGGCTAGGCTGCGGTCACAACTCCGGTCCCACTCTGGCTTCGCTCAGGCTTCGCTCTGGCCACACACTTCATTCTGTACCTTTAACACTGGCTTCGCACTGCCTTCGCTCTGGCTAGGCCCCGGTCACAACTCCGGTCCCACTCTGGCTTCGCTCTGGCCACACACTTCATTCTGTACCTTTAACACTGGCTTCGCTCTGCCTTCGCTCTGGCTAGGCCGCGGTCACAACTCCGGTCCCACTCTGGCTTCGCTCAGGCTTCGCTCTGGCCTCACACTTCATTCTGTACCTTTAACACTGGCTTCGCTCTGCCTTCGCTCTGGCTAGGCCCCGGTCACAACTAAGGTCCCACTCTGGCTTCGCTCTGGCCACACACTTCATTCTGTACCTTTAACACTGGCTTCGCTCTGCCTTCGCTCTGGCTAGGCCCCGGTCACAACTCCGGTCCCGCTTTGGCTTGGCTCTGGCTTGGCTCTGTCTAGGCTCAGGCCCACCTTCGGTCCCGCTCTGGCTTCGCTCTGGCCTCACTACCTTCATGCTTAAACCTAACCCTGGCTTGGCTCTGGCTTCGCTCTAGCTTGGCTCTGGCTAGGTTCCGGCGCGTATCCGGTCCTGCTCTGACTGTGCTCAGGCTTTGCTCTGGCCTCACACTAACTTCATTCTGTACCTTAACACTGGCTTCGCTCTGCCTTCGCTCTGGCTAGGCCCCGGTCACAACTCCGGTCCCACTTTGGCTTCGCTCAGGCTTCGCTCTGGCCTCACACTTCATTCTGTAACACTGGCTTCGCTCTGCCTTCGCTCTGGCTAGGCCCCGGTCACAACTCCGGTCCCACTCTGGCTTCGCTCAGGCTTCGCTCTGGCCACACACTTCATTCTGTACCTTTATCACTGGCCTCGCTCTGCCTTCGCTCTGGCTAGGCCGCGGTCACAACTCCGGTCCCACTCTGGCTTCGCTCAGGCTTCGCTCTGGCCACACACTTCATTCTGTACCTTTAACACTGGCTTCGCTCTGCCTTCGCTCTGGCTAGGCCCCGGTCACAACTCCGGTCCCACTCATGCTTCGCTCAGGCTTCGCTCTGGCCACACACTTCATTCTGTACCTTTAACACTGGCTTCGCTCTGCCTTCGCTCTGGCTAGGCCCCGGTCACAACTCCGGTCCCACACTGGCTTCGCTCTGCCTTCGCTCTGGCTAGGCCCCGGTCACAACTCCGGTCCCACTCTGGCTTCTCTCAGGCTTCGCTCTGGCCACACACTTCATTCTGTACCTTTAACACTGGCTTCGCTCTGCCTTCGCTCTGGCTAGGCCCCGGTCACAACTCCGGTCCCACTCTGGCTTCGCTCAGGCTTCGCTCTGGCCACACACTTCATTCCGTACCTTTAACACTGGCTTCGCTCTGCCTTCGCTCTGGCTAGGCCGCGGTCACAACTCCGGTCCCACTCTGGCTTCGCTCAGGCTTCGCTCTGGCCTCACACTTCATTCTGTACCTTTAACACTGGCTTCGCTCTGCCTTCGCTCTAGCTAGGCCCCGGTCACAACTCCGTCCCACTCTGGCTTCGCTCTGGCCACACACTTCATTCTGTACCTTTAACACTGGCTTCGCCCTGCCTTCGCTCTGGATAGGCCCCGGTCACAACTCCGGTCCCACTCTGGCTTCCCTCAGGCTTCGCTCTGGCCACACACTTCATTCTGTACCTTTAACACTGGCTTCGCTCTAGCTTGGCTCTGGCTAGGTTCCGGCGCGTATCCGGTCCTGCTCTGACTGTGCTCTGGCTTTGCTCTGGCCTCACACTAACTTCATTCTGTACCTTAACACTGGCTTCGCTCTGCCTTCGCTCTGGCTAGGCCCCGGTCACAACTCCGGTCCCGCTTTGGCTTCGCTCAGGCTTCGCTCTGGCCTCACACTTCATTCTGTAACACTGGCTTCGCTCTGCCTTCGCTCTGGCTAGGCCCCGGTCACAACTCCGGTCCCACTCTGGCTTCGCTCAGGCTTCGCTCTGGCCACACACTTCATTCTGTACCTTTATCACTGGCCTCGCTCTGCCTTCGCTCTGGCTAGGCCGCGGTCACAACCCCGGTCCCACTCTGGCTTCGCTCAGGCTTCGCTCTGGCCACACACTTCTTTCTGTACCTTTAACACTGGCTTCGCTCTGCCTTCGCTCTGGCTAGGCCCCGGTCACAACTCCGGTCCCACTCTGGCTTCGCTCAGGCTTCGCTCTGGCCACACACTTCATTCTGTACCTTTAACACTGGCTTCGCTCTGCCTTCGCTCTGGCTAGGCCGCAGTCACAACTCCGGTCCCACTCTGGCTTCGCTCAGGCTTCGCTCTGGCCTCACACTTCATTCTGTACCTTTAACACTGGCTTCGCTCTGCCTTCGCTCTGGCTAGGCCCCGGTCACAACTCCGGTCCCACTCTGGCTTCGCTCTGGCCACACACTTCATTCTGTATCTTTAACACTGGCTTCGCCCTGCCTTCGCTCTGGCTAGGCCCCGGTCACAACTCCGGTCCCACTCTGGCTTCGCTCAGGCTTCGCTCTGGCCTCACACTTCAATCTGTAACACTGGCTTCGCTCTGCCTTCGCTCTGGCTAGGCCCCGGTCACAACTCCGGTCCCACTCTGGCTTCGCTCAGGCTTCGCTCTGGCCACACACTTCATTCTGTACCTTTATCACTGGCCTCGCTCTGCCTTCGCTCTGGCTAGGCCGCGGTCACAACTCCGGTCCCACTCTGGCTTCGCTCAGGCTTCGCTCTGGCCACACACTTCATTCTGTACCTTTAACACTGGCTTCGCTCTGCCTTCGCTCTGGCTAGGCCCCGGTCACAACTCCGGTCCCACTCTGGCTTCGCTCAGGCTTCGCTCTGGCCACACACTTCATTCTGTACCTTTAACACTGGCTTCGCTCTGCCGTCGCTCTGGCTAGGCCGCGGTCACAACTCCGGTCCCACTCTGGCTTCGCTCAGGCTTCGCTCTGGCCTCACACTTCATTCCGTACCTTTAACACTGGCTTCGCTCTGCCTTCGCTCTGGCTAGGCCCCGGTCACAACTCCGGTCCCACTCTGGCTTCGCTCAGGCTTCGCTCTGGCCTCACACTTCATTCTGTACCTTTAACACTGGCTTCGCTCTGCCTTCGCTCTGGCTAGGCCGCGGTCACAACTCCGGTCCCACTCTGGCTTCGCTCAGGCTTCGCTCTGGCCACACACTTCATTCTGTACCTTTAACACTGCCTTCGCACTGCCTTCGCTCTGGCTAGGCCCCGGTCACAACTCCGGTCCCACTCTGGCTTCGCTCTGGCCACACACTTCATTCTGTACCTTTAACACTGGCTTCGCTCTGCCTTCGCTCTGGCTAGGCCGCGGTCACAACTCCGGTCCCACTCTGGCTTCGCTCAGGCTTCGCTCTGGCCTCACACTTCATTCTGTACCTTTAACACTGGCTTCGCTCTGCCTTCGCTCTGGCTAGGCCCCGGTCACAACTAAGGTCCCACTCTGGCTTCGCTCTGGCCACACACTTCATTCTGTACCTTTAACACTGGCTTCGCTCTGCCTTCGCTCTGGCTAGGCCCCGGTCACAACTCCGGTCCCGCTTTGGCTTGGCTCTGGCTTGGCTCTGTCTAGGCTCAGGCCCACCTTCGGTCCCGCTCTGGCTTCGCTCTGGCCTCACTACCTTCATGCTTAAACCTAACCCTGGCTTGGCTCTGGCTTCGCTCTAGCTTGGCTCTGGCTAGGTTCCGGCGCGTATCCGGTCCTGCTCTGACTGTGCTCAGGCTTTGCTCTGGCCTCACACTAACTTCATTCTGTACCTTAACACTGGCTTCGCTCTGCCTTCGCTCTGGCTAGGCCCCGGTCACAACTCCGGTCCCACTTTGGCTTCGCTCAGGCTTCGCTCTGGCCTCACACTTCATTCTGTAACACTGGCTTCGCTCTGCCTTCGCTCTGGCTAGGCCCCGGTCACAACTCCGGTCCCACTCTGGCTTCGCTCAGGCTTCGCTCTGGCCACACACTTCATTCTGTACCTTTATCACTGGCCTCGCTCTGCCTTCGCTCTGGCTAGGCCGCGGTCACAACTCCGGTCCCACTCTGGCTTCGCTCAGGCTTCGCTCTGGCCACACACTTCATTCTGTACCTTTAACACTGGCTTCGCTCTGCCTTCGCTCTGGCTAGGCCCCGGTCACAACTCCGGTCCCACTCTGGCTTCGCTCAGGCTTCGCTCTGGCCACACACTTCATTCTGTACCTTTTACACTGGCTTCGCTCTGCCTTCGCTCTGGCTAGGCCCCGGTCACAACTCCGGTCCCACACTGGCTTCGCTCTGCCTTCGCTCTGGCTAGGCCGCGGTCACAACTCCGGTCCCACTCTGGCTTCGCTCAGGCTTCGCTCTGGCCACACACTTCATTCTGTACCTTTAACACTGGCCTCGCTCTGCCTTCGCTCTGGCTAGGCCGCGGTCACAACTCCGGTCCCACTCTGGCTTCGCTCAGGCTTCGCTCTGGCCACACACTTCATTCTGTACCTTTAACACTGGCTTCGCTCTGCCTTCGCTCTGGCTAGGCCCCGGTCACAACTCCGGTCCCACTCTGGCTTCGCTCAGGCTTCGCTCTGGCCTCACACTTCATTCTGTACCTTTAACACTGGCTTCGCTCTGCCTTCGCTCTGGCTAGGCCCCGGTCACAACTCCGGTCCCAATCTGGCTTCGCTCTGGCCACACACTTCATTCTGTACCTTTAACACTGGCTTCGCCCTGCCTTCGCTCTGGCTAGGCCCCGGTCACAACTCCGGTCCCACTCTGGCTTCCCTCAGGCTTCGCTCTGGCCACACACTTCATTCTGTACCTTTAACACTGGCTTCGCTCTAGCTTGGCTCTGGCTAGGTTCCGGCGCGTATCCGGTCCTGCTCTGACTGTGCTCTGGCTTTGCTCTGGCCTCACACTAACTTCATTCTGTACCTTAACACTGGCTTCGCTCTGCCTTCGCTCTGGCTAGGCCCCGGTCACAACTCCGGTCCCGCTTTGGCTTCGCTCAGGCTTCGCTCTGGCCTCACACTTCATTCTGTAACACTGGCTTCGCTCTGCCTTCGCTCTGGCTAGGCCCCGGTCACAACTCCGGTCCCACTCTGGCTTCGCTCAGGCTTCGCTCTGGCCACACACTTCATTCTGTACCTTTATCACTGGCCTCGCTCTGCCTTCGCTCTGGCTAGGCCGCGGTCACAACTCCGGTCCCACTCTGGCTTCGCTCAGGCTTCGCTCTGGCCACACACTTCATTCTGTACCTTTAACACTGGCTTCGCTCTGCCTTCGCTCTGGCTAGGCCCCGGTCACAACTCCGGTCCCACTCTGGCTTCGCTCAGGCTTCGCTCTGGCCACACACTTCATTCTGTACCTTTAACACTGGCTTCGCTCTGCCTTCGCTCTGGCTAGGCCGCGGTCACAACTCCGGTCCCACTCTGGCTTCGCTCAGGTTTCGCTCTGGCCTCACACTTCATTCTGTACCTTTAACACTGGCTTCGCTCTGCCTTCGCTCTGGCTAGGCCCCGGTCACAACTCCGGTCCCACTCTGGCTTCGCTCAGGCTTCGCTCTGGCCTCACACTTCATTCTGTACCTTTAACACTGGCTTCGCTCTGCCTTCGCTCTGGCTAGGCCGCGGTCACAACTCCGGTCCCACTCTGGCTTCGCTCAGGCTTCGCTCTGGCCACACACTTCATTCTGTACCTTTAACACTGGCTTCGCACTGCCTTCGCTCTGGCTAGGCCCCGGTCACAACTCCGGTCCCACTCTGGCTTCGCTCTGGCCACACACTTCATTCTGTACCTTTAACACTGGCTTCGCTCTGCCTTCGCTCTGGCTAGGCCGCGGTCACAACTCCGGTCCCACTCTGGCTTCGCTCAGGCTTCGCTCTGGCCTCACACTTCATTCTGTACCTTTAACACTGGCTTCGCTCTGCCTTCGCTCTGGCTAGGCCCCGGTCACAACTAAGGTCCCACTCTGGCTTCGCTCTGGCCACACACTTCATTCTGTACCTTTAACACTGGCTTCGCTCTGCCTTCGCTCTGGCTAGGCCCCGGTCACAACTCCGGTCCCGCTTTGGCTTGGCTCTGGCTTGGCTCTGTCTAGGCTCAGGCCCACCTTCGGTCCCGCTCTGGCTTCGCTCTGGCCTCACTACCTTCATGCTTAAACCTAACCCTGGTTTGGCTCTGGCTTCGCTCTAGCTTGGCTCTGGCTAGGTTCCGGCGCGTATCCGGTCCTGCTCTGACTGTGCTCAGGCTTTGCTCTGGCCTCACACTAACTTCATTCTGTACCTTAACACTGGCTTCGCTCTGCCTTCGCTCTGGCTAGGCCCCGGTCACAACTCCGGTCCCACTTTGGCTTCGCTCAGGCTTCGCTCTGGCCTCACACTTCATTCTGTAACACTGGCTTCGCTCTGCCTTCGCTCTGGCTAGGCCCCGGTCACAACTCCGGTCCCACTCTGGCTTCGCTCAGGCTTCGCTCTGGCCACACACTTCATTCTGTACCTTTATCACTGGCCTCGCTCTGCCTTCGCTCTGGCTAGGCCGCGGTCACAACTCCGGTCCCACTCTGGCTTCGCTCAGGCTTCGCTCTGGCCACACACTTCATTCTGTACCTTTAACACTGGCTTCGCTCTGCCTTCGCTCTGGCTAGGCCCCGGTCACAACTCCGGTCCCACTCTGGCTTCGCTCAGGCTTCGCTCTGGCCACACACTTCATTCTGTACCTTTAACACTGGCTTCGCTCTGCCTTCGCTCTGGCTAGGCCCCGGTCACAACTCCGGTCCCACACTGGCTTCGCTCTGCCTTCGCTCTGGCTAGGCCGCGGTCACAAATCCGGTCCCACTCTGGCTTCGCTCAGGCTTCGCTCTGGCCACACACTTCATTCTGTACCTTTAACACTGGCCTCGCTCTGCCTTCGCTCTGGCTAGGCCGCGGTCACAACTCCGGTCCCACTCTGGCTTCGCTCAGGCTTCGCTCTGGCCACACACTTCATTCTGTACCTTTAACACTGGCTTCGCTCTGCCTTCGCTCTGGCTAGGCCCCGGTCACAACTCCGGTCCCACTCTGGCTTCTCTCAGGCTTCGCTCTGGCCACACACTTCATTCTGTACCTTTAACACTGGCTTCGCTCTGCCTTCGCTCTGGCTAGGCCCCGGTCACAACTCCGGTCCCACTCTGGCTTCGCTCAGGCTTCGCTCTGGCCACACACTTCATTCCGTACCTTTAACACTGGCTTCGCTCTGCCTTCGCTCTGGCTAGGCCGCGGTCACAACTCCGGTCCCACTCTGGCTTCGCTCAGGCTTCGCTCTGGCCTCACACTTCATTCTGTACCTTTAACACTGGCTTCGCTCTGCCTTCGCTCTAGCTAGGCCCCGGTCACAACTCCGTCCCACTCTGGCTTCGCTCTGGCCACACACTTCATTCTGTACCTTTAACACTGGCTTCGCCCTGCCTTCGCTCTGGATAGGCCCCGGTCACAACTCCGGTCCCACTCTGGCTTCCCTCAGGCTTCGCTCTGGCCACACACTTCATTCTGTACCTTTAACACTGGCTTCGCTCTAGCTTGGCTCTGGCTAGGTTCCGGCGCGTATCCGGTCCTGCTCTGACTGTGCTCTGGCTTTGCTCTGGCCTCACACTAACTTCATTCTGTACCTTAACACTGGCTTCGCTCTGCCTTCGCTCTGGCTAGGCCCCGGTCACAACTCCGGTCCCGCTTTGGCTTCGCTCAGGCTTCGCTCTGGCCTCACACTTCATTCTGTAACACTGGCTTCGCTCTGCCTTCGCTCTGGCTAGGCCCCGGTCACAACTCCGGTCCCACTCTGGCTTCGCTCAGGCTTCGCTCTGGCCACACACTTCATTCTGTACCTTTATCACTGGCCTCGCTCTGCCTTCGCTCTGGCTAGGCCGCGGTCACAACTCCGGTCCCACTCTGGCTTCGCTCAGGCTTTGCTCTGGCCACACACTTCATTCTGTACCTTTAACACTGGCTTCGCTCTGCCTTCGCTCTGGCTAGGCCCCGGTCACAACTCCGGTCCCACTCTGGCTTCGCTCAGGCTTCGCTCTGGCCACACACTTCATTCTGTACCTTTAACACTGGCTTCGCTCTGCCTTCGCTCTGGCTAGGCCGCGGTCACAACTCCGGTCCCACTCTGGCTTCGCTCAGGCTTCGCTCTGGCCTCACATTTCATTCTGTACCTTTAACACTGGCTTCGCTCTGCCTTCGCTCTGGCTAGACCCCGGTCACAACCCCGGTCCCACTCTGGCTTCGCTCTGGCCACACACTTCATTCTGTACCTTTAACACTGGCTTCGCCCTGCCTTCGCTCTGGCTAGGCCCCGGTCACAACTCCGGTCCCACTCTGGCTTCGCTCAGGCTTCGCTCTGGCCTCACACTTCATTCTGTAACACTGGCTTCGCTCTGCCTTCGCTCTGGCTAGGCCCCGGTCACAACTCCGGTCCCACTCTGGCTTCGCTCAGGCTTCGCTCTGGCCACACACTTCATTCTGTACCTTTATCACTGGCCTCGCTCTGCCTTCGCTCTGGCTAGGCCGCGGTCACAACTCCGGTCCCACTCTGGCTTCGCTCAGGCTTCGCTCTGGCCACACACTTCATTCTGTACCTTTAACACTGGCTTCGCTCTGCCTTCGCTCTGGCTAGGCCCCGGTCACAACTCCGGTCCCACTCTGGCTTCGCTCAGGCTTCGCTCTGGCCACACAGTTCATTCTGTACCTTTAACACTGGCTTCGCTCTGCCTTCGCTCTGGCTAGGCCGCGGTCACAACTCCGGTCCCACTCTGGCTTAGCTCAGGCTTCGCTCTGGCCTCACACTTCATTCTGTACCTTTAACACTGGCTTCGCTCTGCCTTCGCTCTGGCTAGGCCCCGGTCACAACTCCGGTCCCACTCTGGCTTCGCTCAGGCTTCGCTCTGGCCTCACACTTCATTCTGTACCTTTAACACTGGCTTCGCTCTGCCTTCGCTCTGGCTAGGCCGCGGTCACAACTCCGGTCCCACTCTGGCTTCGCTCAGGCTTCGCTCTGGCCACACACTTCATTCTGTACCTTTAACACTGGCTTCGCACTGCCTTCGCTCTGGCTAGGCCCCGGTCACAACTCCGGTCCCACTCTGGCTTCGCTCTGGCCACACACTTCATTCTGTACCTTTAACACTGGCTTCGCTCTGCCTTCGCTCTGGCTAGGCCGCGGTCACAACTCCGGTCCCACTCTGGCTTCGCTCAGGCTTCGCTCTGGCCTCACACTTCATTCTGTACCTTTAACACTGGCTTCGCTGTGCCTTCGCTCTGGCTAGGCCCCGGTCACAACTAAGGTCCCACTCTGGCTTCGCTCTGGCCACACACTTCATTCTGTACCTTTAACACTGGCTTCGCTCTGCCTTCGCTCTGGCTAGGCCCCGGTCACAACTCCGGTCCCGCTTTGGCTTGGCTCTGGCTTGGCTCTGTCTAGGCTCAGGCCCACCTTCGGTCCCGCTCTGGCTTCGCTCTGGCCTCACTACCTTCATGCTTAAACCTAACCCTGGCTTGGCTCTGGCTTCGCTCTAGCTTGGCTCTGGCTAGGTTCCGGCGCGTATCCGGTCCTGCTCTGTCTGTGCTCAGGCTTTGCTCTGGCCTCACACTAACTTCATTCTGTACCTTAACACTGGCTTCGCTCTGCCTTCGCGCTGGCTAGGCCCCGGTCACAACTCCGGTCCCACTTTGGCTTCGCTCAGGCTTCGCTCTGGCCTCACACTTCATTCTGTAACACTGGCTTCGCTCTGCCTTCGCTCTGGCTAGGCCCCGGTCACAACTCCGGTCCCACTCTGGCTTCGCTCAGGCTTCGCTCTGGCCACACACTTCATTCTGTACCTTTATCACTGGCCTCGCTCTGCCTTCGCTCTGGCTAGGCCGCGGTCACAACTCCGGTCCCACTCTGGCTTCGCTCAGGCTTCGCTCTGGCCACACACTTCATTCTGTACCTTTAACACTGGCTTCGCTCTGCCTTCGCTCTGGCTAGGCCCCGGTCACAACTCCGGTCCCACTCTGGCTTCGCTCAGGCTTCGCTCTGGCCACACACTTCATTCTGTACCTTTAACACTGGCTTCGCTCTGCCTTCGCTCTGGCTAGGCCCCGGTCACAACTCCGGTCCCACACTGGCTTCGCTCTGCCTTCGCTCTGGCTAGGCCGCGGTCACAACTCCGGTCCCACTCTGGCTTCGCTCAGGCTTCGCTCTGGCCACACACTTCATTCTGTACCTTTAACACTGGCCTCGCTCTGCCTTCGCTCTGGCTAGGCCGCGGTCACAACTCCGGTCCCACTCTGGCTTCGCTCAGGCTTCGCTCTGGCCACACACTTCATTCTGTACCTTTAACACTGGCTTCGCTCTGCCTTCGCTCTGGCTAGGCCCCGGTCACAACTCCGGTCCCACTCTGGCTTCTCTCAGGCTTCGCTCTGGCCACACACTTCATTCTGTACCTTTAACACTGGCTTCGCTCTGCCTTCGCTCTGGCTAGGCCCCGGTCACAACTCCGGTCCCACTCTGGCTTCGCTCAGGCTTCGCTCTGGCCACACACTTCATTCCGTACCTTTAACACTGGCTTCGCTCTGCCTTCGCTCTGGCTAGGCCGCGGTCACAACTCCGGTCCCACTCTGGCTTCGCTCAGGCTTCGCTCTGGCCTCACACTTCATTCTGTACCTTTAACACTGGCTTCGCTCTGCCTTCGCTCTAGCTAGGCCCCGGTCACAACTCCGTCCCACTCTGGCTTCGCTCTGGCCACACACTTCATTCTGTACCTTTAACACTGGCTTCGCCCTGCCTTCGCTCTGGATAGGCCCCGGTCACAACTTCGGTCCCACTCTGGCTTCCCTCAGGCTTCGCTCTGGCCACACACTTCATTCTGTACCTTTAACACTGGCTTCGCTCTAGCTTGGCTCTGGCTAGGTTCCGGCGCGTATCCGGTCCTGCTCTGACTGTGCTCTGGCTTTGCTCTGGCCTCACACTAACTTCATTCTGTACCTTAACACTGGCTTCGCTCTGCCTTCGCTCTGGCTAGGCCCCGGTCACAACTCCGGTCCCGCTTTGGCTTCGCTCAGGCTTCGCTCTGGCCTCACACTTCATTCTGTAACACTGGCTTCGCTCTGCCTTCGCTCTGACTAGGCCCCGGTCACAACTCCGGTCCCACTCTGGCTTCGCTCAGGCTTCGCTCTGGCCACACACTTCATTCTGTACCTTTATCACTGGCCTCGCTCTGCCTTCGATCTGGCTAGGCCGCGGTCACAACTCCGGTCCCACTCTGGCTTCGCTCAGGCTTCGCTCTGGCCACACACTTCATTCTGTACCTTTAACACTGGCTTCGCTCTGCCTTCGCTCTGGCTAGGCCCCGGTCACAACTCCGGTCCCACTCTGGCTTCGCTCAGGCTTCGCTCTGGCCACACACTTCATTCTGTACCTTTAACACTGGCTTCGCTCTGCCTTCGCTCTGGCTAGGCCGCGGTCACAACTCCGGTCCCACTCTGGCTTCGCTCAGGCTTCGCTCTGGCCTCACACTTCATTCTGTACCTTTAACACTGGCTTCGCTCTGCCTTCGCTCTGGCTAGGCCCCGGTCACAACTCCGGTCCCACTCTGGCTTCGCTCTGGCCACACACTTCATTCTGTACCTTTAACACTGGCTTCGCCCTGCCTTCGCTCTGGCTAGGCCCCGGTCACAACTCCGGTCCCACTCTGGCTTCGCTCAGGCTTCGCTCTGGCCTCACACTTCATTCTGTAACACTGGCTTCGCTCTGCCTTCGCTCTGGCTAGGCCCCGGTCACAACTCCGGTCCCACTCTGGCTTCGCTCAGGCTTCGCTCTGGCCACACACTTCATTCTGTACCTTTATCACTGGCCTCGCTCTGCCTTCGCTCTGGCTAGGCCGCGGTCACAACTCCGGTCCCACTCTGGCTTCGCTCAGGCTTCGCTCTGGCCACACACTTCATTCTGTACCTTTAACACTGGCTTCGCTCTGCCTTCGCTCTGGCTAGGCCCCGGTCACAACTCCGGTCCCACTCTGGCTTCGCTCAGGCTTCGCTCTGGCCACACAGTTCATTCTGTACCTTTAACACTGGCTTCGCTCTGCCTTCGCTCTGGCTAGGCCGCGGTCACAACTCCGGTCCCACTCTGGCTTCGCTCAGGCTTCGCTCTGGCCTCACACTTCATTCTGTACCTTTAACACTGGCTTCGCTCTGCCTTCGCTCTGGCTAGGCCCCGGTCACAACTCCGGTCCCACTCTGGCTTCGCTCAGGCTTCGCTCTGGCCTCACACTTCATTCTGTAACACTGGCTTCGCTCTGCCTTCGCTCTGGCTAGGCCCCGGTCACAACTCCGGTCCCACTCTGGCTTCGCTCAGGCTTCGCTCTGGCCACACACTTCATTCTGTACCTTTATCACTGGCCTCGCTCTGCCTTCGCTCTGGCTAGGCCGCGGTCACAACTCCGGTCCCACTCTGGCTTCGCTCAGGCTTCGCTCTGGCCACACACTTCATTCTGTACCTTTAACACTGGCTTCGCACTGCCTTCGCTCTGGCTAGGCCCCGGTCACAACTCCGGTCCCACTCTGGCTTCGCTCTGGCCACACACTTCATTCTGTACCTTTAACACTGGCTTCGCTCTGCCTTCGCTCTGGCTAGGCCGCGGTCACAACTCCGGTCCCACTCTGGCTTCGCTCAGGCTTCGCTCTGGCCTCACACTTCATTCTGTACCTTTAACACTGGCTTCGCTCTGCCTTCGCTCTGGCTAGGCCCCGGTCACAACTAAGGTCCCACTCTGGCTTCGCTCTGGCCACACACTTCATTCTGTACCTTTAACACTGGCTTCGCTCTGCCTTCGCTCTGGCTAGGCCCCGGTCACAACTCCGGTCCCGCTTTGGCTTGGCTCTGGCTTGGCTCTGTCTAGGCTCAGGCCCACCTTCGGTCCCGCTCTGGCTTCGCTCTGGCCTCACTACCTTCATGCTTAAACCTAACCCTGGCTTGGCTCTGGCTTCGCTCTAGCTTGGCTCTGGCTAGGTTCCGGCGCGTATCCGGTCCTGCTCTGACTGTGCTCAGGCTTTGCTCTGGCCTCACACTAACTTCATTCTGTACCTTAACACTGGCTTCGCTCTGCCTTCGCTCTGGCTAGGCCCCGGTCACAACTCCGGTCCCACTTTGGCTTCGCTCAGGCTTCGCTCTGGCCTCACACTTCATTCTGTAACACTGGCTTCGCTCTGCCTTCGCTCTGGCTAGGCCCCGGTCACAACTCCGGTCCCACTCTGGCTTCGCTCAGGCTTCGCTCTGGCCACACACTTCATTCTGTACCTTTATCACTGGCCTCGCTCTGCCTTCGCTCTGGCTAGGCCGCGGTCACAACTCCGGTCCCACTCTGGCTTCGCTCAGGCTTCGCTCTGGCCACACACTTCATTCTGTACCTTTAACACTGGCTTCGCTCTGCCTTCGCTCTGGCTAGGCCCCGGTCACAACTCCGGTCCCACTCATGCTTCGCTCAGGCTTCGCTCTGGCCACACACTTCATTCTGTACCTTTAACACTGGCTTCGCTCTGCCTTCGCTCTGGCTAGGCCCCGGTCACAACTCCGGTCCCACACTGGCTTCGCTCTGCCTTCGCTCTGGCTAGGCCCCGGTCACAACTCCGGTCCCACTCTGGCTTCTCTCAGGCTTCGCTCTGGCCACACACTTCATTCTGTACCTTTAACACTGGCTTCGCTCTGCCTTCGCTCTGGCTAGGCCCCGGTCACAACTCCGGTCCCACTCTGGCTTCGCTCAGGCTTCGCTCTGGCCACACACTTCATTCCGTACCTTTAACACTGGCTTCGCTCTGCCTTCGCTCTGGCTAGGCCGCGGTCACAACTCCGGTCCCACTCTGGCTTCGCTCAGGCTTCGCTCTGGCCTCACACTTCATTCTGTACCTTTAACACTGGCTTCGCTCTGCCTTCGCTCTAGCTAGGCCCCGGTCACAACTCCGTCCCACTCTGGCTTCGCTCTGGCCACACACTTCATTCTGTACCTTTAACACTGGCTTCGCCCTGCCTTCGCTCTGGATAGGCCCCGGTCACAACTCCGGTCCCACTCTGGCTTCCCTCAGGCTTCGCTCTGGCCACACACTTCATTCTGTACCTTTAACACTGGCTTCGCTCTAGCTTGGCTCTGGCTAGGTTCCGGCGCGTATCCGGTCCTGCTCTGACTGTGCTCTGGCTTTGCTCTGGCCTCACACTAACTTCATTCTGTACCTTAACACTGGCTTCGCTCTGCCTTCGCTCTGGCTAGGCCCCGGTCACAACTCCGGTCCCGCTTTGGCTTCGCTCAGGCTTCGCTCTGGCCTCACACTTCATTCTGTAACACTGGCTTCGCTCTGCCTTCGCTCTGGCTAGGCCGCGGTCACAACCCCGGTCCCACTCTGGATTCGCTCAGGCTTCGCTCTGGCCACACACTTCATTCTGTACCTTTAACACTGGCTTCGCTCTGCCTTCGCTCTGGCTAGGCCCCGGTCACAACTCCGGTCCCACTCTGGCTTCGCTCAGGCTTCGCTCTGGCCACACACTTCATTCTGTACCTTTAACACTGGCTTCGCTCTGCCTTCGCTCTGGCTAGGCCGCGGTCACAACTCCGGTCCCACTCTGGCTTCGCTCAGGCTTCGCTCTGGCCTCACACTTCATTCTGTACCTTTAACACTGGCTTCGCTCTGCCTTCGCTCTGGCTAGGCCCCGGTCACAACTCCGGTCCCACTCTGCCTTCGCTCTGGCCACACACTTCATTCTGTACCTTTAACACTGGCTTCGCCCTGCCTTCGCTCTGGCTAGGCCCCGGTCACAACTCCGGTCCCACTCTGGCTTCGCTCAGGCTTCGCTCTGGCCTCACACTTCATTCTGTAACACTGGCTTCGCTCTGCCTTCGCTCTGGCTAGGCCCCGGTCACAACTCCGGTCCCACTCTGGCTTCGCTCAGGCTTCGCTCTGGCCACACACTTCATTCTGTACCTTTATCACTGGCCTCGCTCTGCCTTCGCTCTGGCTAGGCCGCGGTCACAACTCCGGTCCCACTCTGGCTTCGCTCAGGCTTCGCTCTGGCCACACACTTCATTCTGTACCTTTAACACTGGCTTCGCTCTGCCTTCGCTCTGGCTAGGCCCCGGTCACAACTCCGGTCCCACTCTGGCTTCGCTCAGGCTTCGCTCTGGCCACACACTTCATTCTGTACCTTTAACACTGGCTTCGCTCTGCCGTCGCTCTGGCTAGGCCGCGGTCACAACTCCGGTCCCACTCTGGCTTCGCTCAGGCTTCGCTCTGGCCTCACACTTCATTCTGTACCTTTAACACTGGCTTCGCTCTGCCTTCGCTCTGGCTAGGCCCCGGTCACAACTCCGGTCCCACTCTGGCTTCGCTCAGGCTTCGCTCTGGCCTCACACTTCATTCTGTACCTTTAACACTGGCTTTGCTCTGCCTTCGCTCTGGCTAGGCCGCGGTCACAACTCCGGTCCCACTCTGGCTTCACTCAGGCTTCGCTCTGGCCACACACTTCATTCTGTACCTTTAACACTGGCTTCGCACTGCCTTCGCTCTGGCTAGGCCCCGGTCACAACTCCGGTCCCACTCTGGCTTCGCTCTGGCCACACACTTCATTCTGTACCTTTAACACTGGCTTCGCTCTGCCTTCGCTCTGGCTAGGCCGCGGTCACAACTCCGGTCCCACTCTGGCTTCGCTCAGGCTTCGCTCTGGCCTCACACTTCATTCTGTACCTTTAACACTGGCTTCGCTCTGCCTTCGCTCTGGCTAGGCCCCGGTCACAACTAAGGTCCCACTCTGGCTTCGCACTGGCCACACACTTCATTCTGTACCTTTAACACTGGCTTCGCTCTGCCTTCGCTCTGGCTAGGCCCCGGTCACAACTCCGGTCCCGCTTTGGCTTGGCTCTGGCTTGGCTCTGTCTAGGCTCAGGCCCACCTTCGGTCCCGCTCTGGCTTCGCTCTGGCCTCACTACCTTCATGCTTAAACCTAACCCTGGCTTGGCTCTGGCTTCGCTCTAGCTTGGCTCTGGCTAGGTTCCGGCGCGTATCCGGTCCTGCTCTGACTGTGCTCAGGCTTTGCTCTGGCCTCACACTAACTTCATTCTGTACCTTAACACTGGCTTCGCTCTGCCTTCGCTCTGGCTAGGCCCCGGTCACAACTCCGGTCCCACTTTGGCTTCGCTCAGGCTTCGCTCTGGCCTCACACTTCATTCTGTAACACTGGCTTCGCTCTGCCTTCGCTCTGGCTAGGCCCCGGTCACAACTCCGGTCCCACTCTGGCTTCGCTCAGGCTTCGCTCTGGCCACAAACTTCATTCTGTACCTTTATCACTGGCCTCGCTCTGCCTTCGCTCTGGCTAGGCCGCGGTCACAACTCCGGTCCCACTCTGGCTTCGCTCAGGCTTCGCTCTGGCCACACACTTCATTCTGTACCTTTAACACTGGCTTCGCTCTGCCTTCGCTCTGGCTAGGCCCCGGTCACAACTCCGGTCCCACTCTGGCTTCGCTCAGGCTTCGCTCTGGCCACACACTTCATTCTGTACCTTTTACACTGGCTTCGCTCTGCCTTCGCTCTGGCTAGGCCCCGGTCACAACTCCGGTCCCACACTGGCTTCGCTCTGCCTTCGCTCTGGCTAGGCCGCGGTCACAACTCCGGTCCCACTCTGGCTTCGCTCAGGCTTCGCTCTGGCCACACACTTCATTCTGTACCTTTAACACTGGCCTCGCTCTGCCTTCGCTCTGGCTAGGCCGCGGTCACAACTCCGGTCCCACTCTGGCTTCGCTCAGGCTTCGCTCTGGCCACACACTTCATTCTGTACCTTTAACACTGGCTTCGCTCTGCCTTCGCTCTGGCTAGGCCCCGGTCACAACTCCGGTCCCACTCTGGCTTCGCTCAGGCTTCGCTCTGGCCACACACTTCATTCTGTACCTTTAACACTGGCTTCGCTCTGCCTTCGCTCTGGCTAGGCCCCGGTCACAACTCCGGTCCCACTCTGGCTTCGCTCAGGCTTCGCTCTGGCCACACACTTCATTCCGTACCTTTAACACTGGCTTCGCTCTGCCTTCGCTCTGGCTAGGCCGCGGTCACAACTCCGGTCCCACTCTGGCTTCGCTCAGGCTTCGCTCTGGCCTCACACTTCATTCTGTACCTTTAACACTGGCTTCGCTCTGCCTTCGCTCTGGCTAGGCCCCGGTCACAACTCCGGTCCCACTCTGGCTTCGCTCTGGCCACACACTTCATTCTGTACCTTTAACACTGGCTTCGCCCTGCCTTCGCTCTGGCTAGGCCCCGGTCACATCTCCGGTCCCACTCTGGCTTCCCTCAGGCTTCGCTCTGGCCACACACTTCATTCTGTACCTTTAACACTGGCTTCGCTCTAGCTTGGCTCTGGCTAGGTTCCGGCGCGTATCCGGTCCTGCTCTGACTGTGCTCTGGCTTTGCTCTGGCCTCACACTAACTTCATTCTGTACCTTAACACTGGCTTCGCCCTGCCTTCGCTCTGGCTAGGCCCCGGTCACAACTCCGGTCCCGCTTTGGCTTCGCTCAGCTTCGCTCTGGCCTCACACTTCATTCTGTAACACTGGCTTCGCTCTGCCTTCGCTCTGGCTAGGCCCCGGTCACAACTCCGGTCCCACTCTGGCTTCGCTCAGGCTTCGCTCTGGCCACACACTTCATTCTGTACCTTTATCACTGGCCTCGCTCTGCCTTCGCTCTGGCTAGGCCGCGGTCACAACTCCGGTCCCACTCTGGCTTCGCTCAGGCTTCGCTCTGGCCACACACTTCATTCTGTACCTTTAACACTGGCTTCGCTCTGCCTTCGCTCTGGCTAGGCCCCGGTCACAACTCCGGTCCCACTCTGGCTTCGCTCAGGCTTCGCTCTGGCCACACACTTTATTCTGTACCTTTAACCCTGGCTTCGCTCTGCCTTCGCTCTGGCTAGGCCGCGGTCACAACTCCGGTCCCACTCTGGCTTCGCTCAGGCTTCGCTCTGGCCTCACACTTCATTCTGTACCTTTAACACTGGCTTCGCTCTGCCTTCGCTCTGGCTAGGCCCCGGTCACAACTCCGGTCCCACTCTGGCTTCGCTCTGGCCACACACTTCATTCTGTACCTTTAACACTGGCTTCGCCCTGCCTTCGCTCTGGCTAGGCCCCGGTCACAACTCCGGTCCCACTCTGGCTTCCCTCAGGCTTCGCTCTGGCCACACACTTCATTCTGTACCTTTAACACTGGCTTCGCTCTAGCTTGGCTCTGGCTAGGTTCCGGCGCGTATCCGGTCCTGCTCTGACTGTGCTCTGGCTTTGCTCTGGCCTCACACTAACTTCATTCTGTACCTTAACACTGGCTTCGCTCTGCCTTCGCTCTGGCTAGGCCCCGGTCACAACTCAGGTCCCGCTTTGGCTTCGCTCAGGCTTCGCTCTGGCCTCACACTTCATTCTGTAACACTGGCTTCGCTCTGCCTTCGCTCTGGCTAGGCCCCGGTCACAACTCCGGTCCCACTCTGGCTTCGCTCAGGCTTCGCTCTGGCCACACACTTCATTCTGTACCTTTATCACTGGCCTCGCTCTGCCTTCGCTCTGGATAGGCCCCGGTCACAACTCCGGTCCCACTCTGGCTTCGCTCAGGCTTCGCTCTGGCCACACACTTCATTCTGTACCTTTAACACTGGCTTCGCACTGCCTTCGCTCTGGCTAGGCCCCGGTCACAACTCCGGTCCCGCTTTGGCTTGGCTCTGGCTCTGCTCAAGTTCCGCTCTGGGTACCCTCTGGCTCCACTCTGGCTTAGCTCTGGCTAGGCTCCGGTCCGCGCTACGCTCCCGCACTGGCTTCGCTCTGGCTTCGCTCTGGCTTCACTCTAACATTCCTTAACTATGCCCTTGCTTGGATGTGTCTTCGTTCTGGCTTGGCTCTTGCTAGGTTCTGGCCCCGCTCCTGTCCCGCTCTGACCTCACACTCAGTTCGTTCTACACTTAACTTTGGCTTGGTTGTGGCTTGGCTCTGGCTTCGCTCTGGCTAGGATTCGGCCACCCCCCGATCCCATTCTGGCTTGGCTCTGGCTTCACTCCGGCTTCACTCCAACCTCACTCTAACTTCACTCTATATTCACTCTAACTTGGCTCTGGCTTGGCTCTGTCTAGGCTCAGGCCCACCTTCGGTCCCATTCTGGCTTCGCTCAGGCTTCGCTCTGGCCACACACTTCATTCTGTACCTTTAACACTGGCTTCGCTCTGCCTTCGCTCTGGCTAGGCCGCGGTCACAACTCCGGTCCCACTCTGGCTTCGCTCAGGCTTCGCTCTGGCCACACACTTCATTCTGTACCTTTAACACTGGCTTCGCTCTGCCTTCGCTCTGGCTAGGCCGCGGTCACAACTCCGGTCCCGCTTTGGCTTGGCTCTGGCCACACACTTCATTCTGTACCTTTATCACTGGCCTCGCTCTGCCTTCGCTCTGGCTAGGCCGCGGTCACAACTCCGGTCCCACTCTGGCTTCGCTCAGGCTTCGCTCTGGCCACACACTTCATTCTGTACCTTTAACACTGGCTTCGCTCTGCCTTCGCTCTGGCTAGGCCGCGGTCACAACTCCGGTCCCGCTTTGGCTTGGCTCTGGCCACACACTTCATTCTGTACCTTTATCACTGGCCTCGCTCTGCCTTCGCTCTGGCTAGGCCGCGGTCACAACTCCGGTCCCACTCTGGCTTCGCTCAGGCTTCGCTCTGGCCACACACTTCATTCTGTACCTTTAACACTGGCTTCGCTCTGCCTTCGCTCTTGCTAGGCCGCGGTCACAACACCGGTCCCGCTTTGGCTTGGCTCTGGCCACACACTTCATTCTGTACCTTTATCACTGGCCTCGCTCTGCCTTCGCTCTGGCTAGGCCCCGGTCACAACTCCGGTCCCACTCTGGCTTCGCTCAGGCTTCGCTCTGGCCACACACTTCATTCTGTACCTTTAACACTGGCTTCGCTCTGGCTTCGCTCTGGCTAGGCCCCGGTCAATACTCCGGTCCCACTCTGGCTTGGTTCTGGCTCCGCTCAAGTTCCGCTCTGGGTACGCTCTGGCTTCACTCCGGCTTCACTCCAACCTCACTCTAACTTCACTCTATATTCACTCTAACTTGGCTCTGGCTTGGCTCTGTCTAGGCTCAGGCCCACCTTCGGTCCCACTCTGGCTTCGCTCAGGCTTCGCTCTGGCCACACACTTCATTCTGTACCTTTAACACTGGCTTCGCTCTGCCTTCGCTCTGGCTAGGCGGCGGTCACAACTCCGGTCCCACTCTGGCTTCGCTCAGGCTTCGCTCTGGCCACACACTTCATTCTGTACCTTTAACACTGGCTTCGCTCTGCCTTCGCTCTGGCTAGGCCGCGGTCACAACTCCGGTCCCGCTTTGGCTTGGCTCTGGCCACACACTTCATTCTGTACCTTTATCACTGGCCTCGCTCTGCCTTCGCTCTGGCTAGGCCGCGGTCACAACTCCGGTCCCACTCTGGCTTCGCTCAGGCTTCGCTCTGGCCACACACTTCATTCTGTACCTTTAACACTGGCTTCGCTCTGCCTTCGCTCTGGCTAGGCCGCGGTCACAACTCCGGTCCCGCTTTGGCTTGGCTCTGGCCACACACTTCATTCTGTACCTTTATCACTGGCCTCGCTCTGCCTTCGCTCTGGCTAGGCCGCGGTCACAACTCCGGTCCCACTCTGGCTTCGCTCAGACTTCGCTCTGGCCACACACTTCATTCTGTACCTTTAACACTGGCTTCGCTCTGCCTTCGCTCTGGCTAGGCCGCGGTCACAACTCCGGTCCCGCTTTGGCTTGGCTCTGGCCACACACTTCATTCTGTACCTTTATCACTGGCCTCGCTCTGCCTTCGCTCTGGCTAGGCCCCGGTCACAACTCCGGTCCCACTCTGGCTTCGCTCAGGCTTCGCTCTGGCCACACACTTCATTCTGTACCTTTAACACTGGCTTCGCTCTGGCTTCGCTCTGGCTAGGCCCCGGTCAATACTCCGGTCCCACTCTGGCTTGGTTCTGGCTCCGCTCAAGTTCCGCTCTGGGTACGCTCTGGCTCCACTCTGGCTTAGCTCTGACTAGGCTCCGGTACCCGCTATAGTCCCGCACTGGCTTGGCTTTGGTTTCGCTCTGGCTTCACTCTAGCATTCCTTAACTATACTCTTTCTTGTATCTGTCCTAGTTCAGGCTTGGCTCTTGCTAGGTTCTGGCCCCGCTCCTGTCCCGCTCCGGCCTCACACTAACTTCGTTCTGCACCTTAACTTTGGCTTGGTTCTGGCTTTGCTCCGGCTGCGCTCTGGCTTCACTCTGGCTTTGCACTCGATTTGCTCTGGCTCCACTCAGGTTTCTCTCTGACTTTACTTTGGCCTTACTCTTAATTTGGTTTAATGTACTATGTTTAACTTAGATTAGGGTCAAACACAGATGTGGACCTTGTTTGTGCGTTTGGCATTAGCACTCTCACCACTCAAAGGCATCCAATCGAGAGATTTTGCTCGGGATCCCGGGATCGCCAATTCCCGTACCTACCGCAGTAGGCCCCTGGGGGGTTCCTATAAAGGCCTCAAAGTATTCAACTTTGAGGACCCCGCTTAGCACGCTGAGGTGAGGCGATTAAGTTGTGGTCGAATGCTTGGTCAATTCTTTGAGTTACGTCATCAAATTTGTGTCTGACAAAATTGTAATATTTGGTTAATAATAGTTACCATAGGATAATCCCTCAAATTGTTCCTATGTAGTGATAACAGTGTTAAAATTCAAAAAACCAAAGAGTAATTCACATGCAGCAAGGTCCTAAGATTCAAAATATTCATCCAACCGCTAAAGGCAATTATGCAGCCTGGAGCTAAGACTTTTGGAGAAAGAGGTCATTAATAACAGTAGCGCTAGTGGTTTACTCGCACCAGTTCTGTTACTGTCCCTCGCAAATTGACGAGTCCTCTTTGATTAACGATGCACACCTTTAGAAGCCAATGTAGCATCTCATCCATTTGGATGGATCGAAATGTACATATATCTGGTTCAAACAGGCTGTGGAGAAGCTGAAACACAAAGCTGCTAATCTGTGCTTCTGCTTATCTTGGATATGACCCACACCAAAGACATGCAGGTCATTGTTTTGGCAAGAGAAAATTATGTTATTGTGCTATGTTCTCCGTCGAACTCCACTCATAAATTGCAAACTCTTGATAGCATCTCACTGGTGTTGTAAAACCTCACAGAGCGAAGAAATAAGAATCTGGATGGAACAGTCCTGCAGGCCAAACTCATATTTCGATATATCTGTGCTATTTAGAGGCGCATATCAGATATCTGAAGGTGTTGTGTAGAGGAATTACCAGTAATGGATTTAAGGCCACTCAGATTTATCATTTGAATCAAACATCTTGTGTGAGCATAAATTCCTAAGAAGCAGTGTGAAGCTGATATTACATATATGGATGTATGAGACAAACATGGCCATATGTAATTTATTGTAAGTTAATAACCAAGCAGGCCATGTAGATGATGCAACGAATGCTTTGTTTTATTGGAATTCCAAGTTGTGATGGAGGACTAATAAAAATTGAGTATTACAGTAACCTAGCAACAAAACAAAGTAAAGAACCAATGATTTTATTCCTAAATTTCTTTTTCTGGCTTGGACTCTTAAAGAGAGTAGACGCTTCTCGATGAAAAGGCTTTTGCAACTTTGAGAAGTGATTAGAGTTTACCATTTATAAACGGTTATCAAAAGTGTTAAATATACAACGAAAGTGCGACGCGACGATAATTAACTTCAATAAAAAGCCGTTTCATCATTAATAAATAAAAAGGAGAAAGTTAATATAATATAATGTAAAAAGTCGCGAATGTAAAAAACACAAAAGACGATCGAGAGAAATAAAAAGAAGAGAAAGGTGTAATGGTATTGTTAATCATTTATTTCAAGATTACGCGAAAAGTAAAGTCCTTTTTGTATCGATACAACGCCTGAGGTAATTTCAAATCTCAACGTTCTCCGAAGCTGCCCCAACACCCGGTAGAACCGCTCCAAGTGATACAAATAAAGAGGACACACGTATAGAAGTTGAAAATTCAGCAATAATTTCTTCGTGTGAAAACATAAGTACAGACAAGTTGTATTGCCTCTTTACGACAAATTTACCCAATTCTCCTTCCTTATTTAGGAGCAGTACCCCGGCACAAATATAAACCGAACCAATAGGCTGACCCAGGCTGAATTCCTGCCACTTCCGCTGTGATTACAGAGTCGACTTATAAATAGAGCTGTCTATAACAATAGAAAAAGGCAACGCAATACCTAAAAAAGGTAAAATTATGAATACAAGAAAATCAAATATCAGAGTTCTCAGAAAGAATATCTCCAGCTCAGAAAATCCAATCATATTCCTCCACGATGACCGAGCGGGATGGCTCAGGTGGTTTAATCTGAGACCCACGATCAGGAGGTCCTGGTTCGATTTCGGTGGCCACCTATGGGCTTTGTCGGGGCTTTCCCCGGGTCTCCCGAATTTCCGGCCCCTCCATTATAATTTCATATCATCTCTCAGCATCTCTCATCTCCTTCACGGTAGAAGTGTCGGAAAGTATTTCGGCGTTGCATTGAAGGATGATATGCTTTTGGAAACCTTACCCTTCCGGTACGATGGTCTCCCATCTTCGAATCCGGACTGATTGGGCCGTTTCCGGACCACAGTCGGGTGGGATGCCGGTTTTGTTTTCCAAATAGTCAAGGTAATGACCATACTGTGACTTTGTGGGTTCGTGAAATGAAAAGTCCAATTGCACAACTCAAAAATGTTCTTTATTTCCACCGAATTACAGTTGGAACACTTGCCGATTACACAGAATTACGTAATTCACACAATTACAATTCACCAGTTCGTCTGTCACAGGTTCACTGCACGCTCACAGTTAAATCACTCGGCACTCCTCACGGCTGCTCGCCTAGAACTGAGCTGACTCGCCAACTACAGGCCTTATATAGGGAAGATCGCCGTTTCTGGAAAGTTCGCGGCGCGCACAATTATCCCGAGGTTTCGAGACGTCTGGTGAGAGGGGAAAGAGAAGGTACAGGGCTCGCGCCGCTTTCCTAATTATCCCTTCAGTTAGTGACAAGAGACAAATGGGTAGGCGTCATCTGAATGCTTCCCGTCTGGCCCTACTGCCGGCCGGTTCTATAGGGAGTTCGGACGTTTGGGTGACAATACTCTCTGCACCGTCGTGGCTATTTGGAACGGCCGCTCTCTGTCTGTTTGTGGAGGTATTGAAAAGTAAACATTTCCATATAAAGGATTCTGTTTTTGCTTATCAGTCATAGTTACAAATGATAGCATTAGACATATGCAACATAAACGTTTTCAAAGCTTAATTTCATTCTCATATTTATATTGTAAGCCATTTTTATAATATTTAGTATTGTTTTGATACTCAGACCTGATTTCCAAATAAAATAAAATAAAATAAATTGCAATTCCATATTTGTCGTGTTAGGTCATATTACCTAAATGACGCATTAAGTGTCATCTAGAGGCTATATTATACAGTAGACTAAAGAGAATGATCAACATTATATTACCTTTGTTGCAAAAATCTGATTTTTATTTAGATTTAAGTCAACTGTTGATTCTCACATTCGGTAATAGATCAAATACTTTCCAACATACCGCACATTTTATTAGACTGCTAGTGTTAGTTATGTCTCTAAGTTAGCCAGCTAACATATGCTTCTCCTTTGGAAATGAAAATTGCAACTCTGCTATGTACAGAATTTTTCATGTGGAATTTAAATGGGTGGAAGGTATCAGAAAATACATGTTTGTTTTGGGACTGAATCTCCCTTTACCGAATATATTTACCTTCCTCGGTGTTACAGTTTCTCTATCAACTGCAATACGGTGATGAAAATGACGGATGAGATAGCTTTATCGAATTTGACTAGTGAAGCAATTCGCGTAATGGAGAGGTTATCTTTGCGTTATCGAATTCATTTGTACTCACACAGAAGAGCTTCACTTTGCAAATACACCTAGAGAAAAACATATGAGAAGAGATCCGTAAACATTTGAGGTCAATCTTCCCATATTACAAATCACAGACTATGCAAGTTGCAAAAACAACTGAAGCTCAACATATTTATACTTGTCAAGTTGTTAAAAGTGAGATATGTTTTATATAAAATATGAGTAGCTGGCACAATCAAGATGAATCTATAAAATTCACTATGGAAATAGAATAAAATGGAATACTACCATTTTTGGACTTAAAAAATTTCAAATACTAAAATAAATTGAAGTTTGGTATTCATAGAAAAGACACACATGTAGATAATTATATCAAAGCGAACAAGTACAATCCAACTTCACATCAATTAGCAGTGTTTCATTGCCTAATTCATAGACTTATAAATGTTCCTATGCTTCAACCTGAATATCAACTAGAATACCAACACATTTTACATGTTGCTGAAATTAATGGTTTTAAGAAATCAACTATACTTAAAATCATTAATGAACATATATATAAAATCATATCAAATCAATTACTACTTTGAAGAAATCAGAAGGTACAACTATTTATAATAAGTTTACTTATCATCCTTGGACCTTCAATAAATTTAAAAGAATCTTCCAACACTATAATATAAAATTAGCTCCAAAATACAACTTCAATCTTAAGAATTTACTTAAAAAACCTTTGAGCAACACCATTGAAAAATTAAAATTATCTGGAGTATACAAAGTAACATGTAAAAACTGTGATTCATATTATATTAGAAGAACTAAGAGAAGTTCAAAACCTCGCCAAACAGAACACCTGAGAAACATAAAACTTAAACAAACAGAAAAATCTGCTAATCACTCCTGGAAATACAACGATGAAATCGGTCAAAGTATACAATTATTAAAACATGTACAAGCAGTTAATGAACTGGATATTTGGGAGAAGATTTATATTCTAAATACTGAAAAAGAAAATATTTTGAATTTTGATATACCAGCATTGAATAGTATTCTACAACTTATTAAACCAGTCAACAACAAGTTCAACCCATTACTATGAATCATACAGATCCAGTTAAAACTAACCCGGACTTCAACCAATCTAGGTTACCCAGGAGGCAGATGGAAGAGGAAGCACACGTTCTTCAACAGACAACTGGTAATCAGGATATTGTTCCAGAAAATGAGATAGAAGATTAAGTATATTTGCCACAATATTCCATCAGTTCAACTTCTTCACATCCAGAGATGAAGCAACTCCAACCAGTTAATATCACAGGTGACAACCAATCATCTGTGTCCAGCTCCAATGTTCCGGTCCCAGATGTAGGTATTGAAAATCAGGAGATCGTCAAGGGGAGGAGCCTTAAGTTTCTTGTAAAGTCAAGTTTATGTCCGCTGACAGTAGTTGTAGCAGCATCCACTGAAGATGGTCTGAAGCAAAGACCGAAAAGCGCTTCTGGAAGGAATGGTGAACATCTGCCTAGTCTGAGTGAGTAATCTTACAAATTAAGCATGCCAGATACTCATATTTTATATAATTTTCCAGCTAAGAAAAATTTGATTAAAAGGCAACATTACACTAAATGTTAACAGATGATTGTATATTAGGTATGATAAAGAAAAATAAAATATATGACTTCAATAGAATAAATTGATTCAGCACAGTCCACATTACAAAATAAATCATATGATTCGTTTTACACTCACAGGTTGTTGCACAGAAATGCACAAGGCATATTTTTTAAGTCAGCACCGTTTTGGATTTAAAATAAGACGTGCATAGATATCGCAATAATTTTATCTTTACATGAAAGCCTGTACCTTAATCTACTTTTCTACATAATTTCCGTGTATATTGAGGCACTTGTCATAACGTGGCACCAGTTTTTGAATACCCTCCTCATAAAATTCTGCCGCCTGACGCGTTAACCACTGTATCACAACTGTTTTGACTTCGTTATCGTCTTGAAGACACAGACCGCACAGATGTTTCTTCAAGTGCAGGAACAAATGGTAGTCGCTGGACGCCAGATTAGGGCTGTATGGAGGATGATCTAGAGTTTCCCATTGAAAAGATTTGATGAGATCTTTGGTCCGATTAGCCACATGTGGACGGGTATTGTCATGTAGCAAAACGATAACCTTACTCAAATTGCTACGTGTTTTGTTCTGGATTGCACGGCGCAGATTGTTCAATGTCTCACAATAAGGCGCTGCATTGATGGTCTCATTACGAGGCAGAAACTCCACTACCAATACTCCTTTTCTGTCCCAAAAAACTCTGCACATGATTTTCCGGGAAGAAATTGTTTGCTTAAACTTCACTTTTGTGGGTCATGATGAATGTCGCCATTCCATGGATTGTTGTTTCGATTCTGGTGTGACGTACACAACCCATGTTTCGTCACCAGTAATAATGTGGCCTAAAAAATCTTGACGTTCATTGTGGTACCGCTCAAGGAAAGTCAATGCACTGCCTAAACGTTGGGTTTTGTGCAAATCCGTCAACATTTTCGGAACCCAACGTGAACACAATTTCCGGTACTTCAAGTTCTCGGTCATAATGCGATACAAAACACTACGAGAATATTTAGGAAAATAGTCACACAATGATTAAATTGTAAAGCGTCTGTTTTCTCTCACCGTTTCGTCGACTTTCTGCACCAAATCTTCAGTAACGACCGAAGGACGCCCACTCCGCTCTTCATCATGCACAATTGTGCGGCCATCTTTAAATGCTCTCACCCATTTCCTTACCATTCCATCACTCCCAATGTTTTGTCCGTAAACTTCACATATCTCACGATGAATATCGATCGGTTTTACGCCTTTAGCACTAAGAAATCGTATAACAGCCCGTACTTCACAATCGGCGGGACTCACGATTGTCGGAGGCATCTTAAACACTCAGTAACCAACTTATACAATGAAGAATCAGACTTTAATGGCGTCAGTGTATAGACAAGAGATGTAAGTAACTAGCTCGTATGCGCGGAACGCCGATCGTAGCGCTGCGGCGGCGGAATCGCAAAACGATACTGACTTAAAAACATGCCTCGTAGATTGAATGCAATTTCAATTCTTGTTACTACTTCTCTATCACTTTATTATGGGTGTGATCATTTTAATTGGAATTAAGAGGTATAGAAATTTCAATTTGAGAATTTTTACTTTCATTAGCTAAATCAGCGACCATAAACGGCAAATTTCAAGCTTTGCAGGAGTGAATTTCCTGTGAAATAATTTTTTTCTGTTAAACCGGTTTGTGGTGTAGACATTACATAATCGATTATCAATTCTGTTTAAAACCACTTCTAAGAGTTTACCTGAAAACCAACCGTCGCTTGTTACCTTACATAATATTGTCTTACACTTATACTCTATTCCTAATATATTGTCAAACTTATGATCCCTTAACATTTAGCACAAACACAGAAAATATTTACATTTGATTTTATTATAAGTATTCATTTATTTAACTTATCCACAATTTCCGATTCAAGAGTAAAAATCCAGATGATGATGATGATGAACCCAATTTAAGCACATCAAACAAATATTTGATACCCGAATGACACTACCGCTGCACACAGCATCATCATCATCTCCTAAAACTGCCACTGCAACTTTAGCCCCAAGCATGATATCCAAGTGAGAGACATTCACGCTCTAGCCTCCGTTACAGGCCCGGGGTTTGTAATCACACAAATTTGTTTTCATCTCTTCTAAATCTTTTGCTGCTAATCCTCTTATATGTCATGTTCCCACCCTCAGTTCTTCCACTATTGCAATTTATGAGCCCTTTTTCTGCAGCTATGTTGGTCCAGCTGTTTGTACGAGGCTTAACAGTAATGAATATGTCTTGTCTCGCTCTGCACTACGAGAGCTGCGTAGTTTAAGATCAATGGTGAAGCTGTCATCGTGGCTTTGGTCAAGCAGTTTTTTCTGTGATAACGTTCCTTCCCTCAGGTTACAGAGGTTACCGCCTTAGCGGTTGTGAAGTCCACAATGTCGTTCGGACAATTTCACGATAGTGGAATAGCGCTTATTGATTCATTTTATGAATCGATGTAAACAAATGAAATAAGATGTAAGCTTAGAAAACCGAGTGACATGGTTTACGCGGTTTCATCTGCTGGTCACACTTGGGAGGTCCGGCTTCGATTCCCGTGGTCGGCTTACCTGACCATCGGTTTTTTCGGGGGTTTCCCGGATTGCCAGGTGAACGCTGGGTAGGTTAATTACATTCTCCGAATTCCCCTACGGGAGGGGATCCGTCCCCTTCAGCTGCTGTGGTGCGGGCGCTACGGAGCCTTAGCACTCGTGGTACCTCTGACGTTACTAGAGGAACCTCGGGCCGAACTGCTGAGCCCCTCCTTCTGGGAGTTGTTCGGATTGGGTTGGACTCGAGGGGGCAGTGTGTTCCGGACACCCGCGGGGAATTGGGTACCTCCGGCAAGGCTACGGCTGCCTGGAGGGGGTAGAGCGTTGCAGCATAAGTCCCGGGTACTAACCTGTAGATCTAGTAGAAGGTGTGCTAAATCACCAGGTGGCCCCGCCGCGGTTTTCGGTAGTCTTCCCTGCGGGGTTGACGCGCGTAAGTGGCGTATCCACTTCCACCAGTCTTGACGTTGTACTCAGCGGAGGGGGGGCTTTTTAAGAAATCAGGTATTGCCCTATGGAAAGAGCCCTGGAATATCCATTGCTCCCGGATAGAAGGAGGCCCGGCTCCTTTGTCCTAAGGGTCCAGGACTAATGGGAGTAGAACCTCTGCGCTTAACTTAAGTAACTGTGCCTCCATTTTATCTCCCTTATCATTTCGTATCATCTCTCATCTTAAGGTCTCTTTCAGGCGGAAGTTCCAGCGCTGCATGGCAGAATGATATGCTTCGATAAAAACTTCTTTCTCCTATAGGATGGTATCCGGTATCCGGGCCGGCCTGGTGGACCGTTTCAGGACTTTAGTGTGTGTGACACCGAGTGTACCAACCTGCCAGGGAGTTTGCAGCTGTTCAATTGTAGGCACCCAGCCCTCTGCAATGGCATGACTCCTTAATCCTTATTTCACTTAAGCTTGCCCCGTATCTCTTAACGTTCACGTGACCTTATCACCTCTCATTGGCTGCTATTGTAATATAGACTGTTTTGCGGTAAAAATTAGTTCATTATTTAACATAGTGATATATCTTTATATGTTGGAAGAGAAAATTCAAGTTTATATTTTCGTAACTGTTTGAATTAAATAGATTACGCAACAGAGTTGATTTATCTGAAATGCATGTTAATTCTTAAACGAAGTAAAGAGGAAGTTCCTTTGTTTTCAAGCACATGGCACGATAGCACGTGATTTAGCGGTAGTGATGACATATTTGTTTATATGACTTTTATCACTGACCTTGTTTTGAACTGGATTAGTCATATATCGCCAATCGACGGTGTGCTATGCCGAATGCGAGAGCTAAATTATTTTATTGATCGTTTGTTACGCGTGTACTTATTATTATTATTATTATTATTATTATTATTATTATTATTATTATTATTATTATTATTATTATTATTATTATTATTATTATTATTATTATTATTATTATTATTATTATTATTATTATTATTATTATTATTATTATTATTATTATTATTATTATTATTATTATTATTATTATTATTATTATTATTATTATTATTATTATTATTATTATTATTATTATTATTATTATTATTATTATTATTATTATTATTATTATTATTATTATTATTATTATTATTATTATTATTATTATTATTATTATTATTATTATTATTATTATTATTATTATTATTATTATTATTATTATTATTATTATTATTATTATTATTATTATTATTATTATTATTATTATTATTATTATTATTATTATTATTATTATTATTATTATTATTATTATTATTATTATTATTATTATTATTATTATTATTATTATTATTATTATTATTATTATTATTATTATTATTATTATTATTATTATTATTATTATTATTATTATTATTATTATTATTATTATTATTATTATTATTATTATTATTATTATTATTATTATTATTATTATTATTATTATTATTATTATTATTATTATTATTATTATTATTATTATTATTATTATTATTATTATTATTATTATTATTATTATTATTATTATTATTATTATTATTATTATTATTATTATTATTATTATTATTATTATTATTATTATTATTATTATTATTATTATTATTATTATTATTATTATTATTATTATTATTATTATTATTATTATTATTATTATTATTATTATTATTATTATTATTATTATTATTATTATTATTATTATTATTATTATTATTATTATTATTATTATTATTATTATTATTATTATTATTATTATTATTATTATTATTATTATTATTATTATTATTATTATTATTATTATTATTATTATTATTATTATTATTATTATTATTATTATTATTATTATTATTATTATTATTATTATTATTATTATTATTATTATTATTATTATTATTATTATTATTATTATTATTATTATTATTATTATTATTATTATTATTATTATTATTATTATTATTATTATTATTATTATTATTATCATATATATAATGGCTAAGTTTACCGCCAGGTTTTCACTGAAGCATCGCAAGGGAAAGTCTTTACAAAGCGTCTAAAAAAGAATTGTGGCGCATGTCTTTAATGCTCTCACAGAGAAGAATCCGTCTTTGTCAGTGAGAGAAGTCGAACAGCTGTGCTCTGAACCTACAGATGTGAGTGTTAGATGCGTAGGAACATCGCGACATGAAATTGGGACAACAGGAAAACTTACCACTCCAGGGGCGATATTGCTGTGTGGCGAAGACGTCTTATAAGGACAATCAGACTGTACCGGGATACAAGTTTCATTTTATACTACTTTGACGAGACTTGGGTGAATGAAGGACACACGGCAAGTATGGAGTGACACGACTTTTAAGACAGAAATACAAGCATTTTTGCAAGGTGTGTGTGCTGGTTTAAAAAATCCCAGTGGAAATGGCCGAAGACCTTTCATTATAAACTTGTTTCAGCTTCATTGCTCATTCATTCAGTTTCAACTTGCTCAGTTTCATTATAAACTTGCATTTTTGCATGCCTTCATATTCTTATTTGTATGATTTTATCTATCTTATTGGCAATTACTATGACGTTTACTGCAGATTTAAATGTGACGGGAAGGCACCGACTATAGCGCGAAAGCACTAACCAATTAGGTTGAGGGGGAAGGTAGTTGCACGCAGAGTGATATATGTCAGCGGGGCAAGGCTATATGAAACAGAGATTAGATCAGTTGCCCCCTCCTCTCTCTCTCTCTTTCTCTCTCTCTCTCCTATCACCTCGTCCTTCCTCCCGGGACGCCGCTCTTGAGATATAGGCATAATAGATCAAGACTGGTCGTAGTGCCGAATACTCTCCGTAGCAATCCAATCGAAGCATGGAAAAAGACGTAAAACTAACAAAATGATTAGTTAATTGATGGATTTAATAATTTCTTCATGCTAGCCGTATATAGGATAAGGTTTTTTATAGAGTCAACATGAAAAATTCAATGACATGGCCGGGATTTGAACCACGGATCTCCTGGTTTACGTCCAGTCGCTCTTATCCATTGAGCTACCAAGGCCAACGTGCCGTCCTAACATTAAATTCTCCAACTGACTCGTATATTTCTCCGGTAAAATACTAGGGGCTCTCGCATTTGAGATACAGCGTTTGTGGCGACTTTCTATGCGAGACGATAAGTGACGATCACAGCGCTGGTAACCTGAAGGTCAATACGTCTCAACGCTCCGTCGAGTAATATCGTTAGTTTTGTGGGGGAAACAAACTGCTTGAGCGTTCAGTTACGTTGTGTGTTATTAGCCTACGTTATCAAAATACTATTAATTACGTCGTTATGGAAGCAAGGGATTAGAAATAGACCGAGGATTCATAGCCCATGACGAGTAATAACAATACCTAAATTCCGAATCCAAGTAAATATTTTGATAAAATATCTAACAAATTGTTACTCTATATGTTTTGCCACACTAATTAAGATCTATATATTTGTTTGCAAAAGTATAAAGTAGAAGAAAGGAAAAACGGGCATAATGAAAATATTTAATCACTGAATAATTATCAAACATCGTTTGTCATTTCTGCTTGTTACACTTTCGATAGGCAGTCAGGTTTGAGCTTCCAACTTCCTAAAACGTTTCTGCTGCAGACGTTCATTACATTAGATGATACATTCATAGTGTGGAAAAATTACTGTCTATGAACGAAGTTCAAACCCAGGAGTCCTGAGGTAAGTACCTCACTAATCGTTGTGCTTAACTTAAGGCGATATGCCATCCAAATATTATACATTTGATGGTCCGCAGATTTAGTGCTTGTGCATTAAAAAAGAGTAAACAAAACTCATCGCAAATCCGCGTATGCAAAATACCAGGGACGGTTTTAGTCTTGTGGAGATTACGTGCGCCAATAAATTTTAATTTGTTGCTAAGCTTTTCAGTCAGAATAACAAAAAATAAAGTAAGACAGGCTGGGGTACGGGGAGAAGGGTAAAAATACCGTACAAATGAGATCAATGCTTTGCGGTTATGAGCAAAACAAATTGGGAGAGCATCCCTTTGCAAAACAGAAGGGAAAAAATTCTAACCACTCCCTCTTCCACCGCAACCGCCATATATTAAAGTTATGAATGAGAAATTTTCGTTATAGAAGAACGGAAGGGTTACAAAGGAGGTTACGAGGGTAAGGCGGGGTAGGAAAAAAAGAACTTTTCCGGTATTAATATGGAAGCAGACGGGACTGGTTGTAACTGTAGGAGAAGTATACATACAGACAGCCGTACAAACACACTGTAAAAGGGTAGCTGCAGGTCGTATACGCCAGGGAAATCTTGCTAGTGCATTGGGAAGAGAAAGAAAACAGAGCAAGAGAGGCGGTACGTCAATGAACCTCTAAAGTTGCTGGACCTCAACACCAGCATAAAGCCAACACGCTTTTTTCCTCTGTAAGATGTGATCTTATGTTTAAGACACGGATTTTATAATTTTATATCATGTCATTTAGAAATTCTTTGTAAACTTAGCCAGAGCAAGGGACATTTTAGGTTTAAACCTTTGTTGCCTGACGGTACTCAGAAGTGCCGATAACTTTAAACTGGTCTTGATCCTTATTTGTAGCTGTAATGGTTGTTCTAGCCTATTGGTACTCACAAGTACCCTGTTTTCAACATACTTGCTCAGTTGGCAACATATCGCTGCCTTCTACATCGCTATGACTTCATTTGTTCAGCCGGGAAAAGTTAAATGGACTACATCTGTTTTAATTGGTGTTTTTGATAACTGTAAACACTTCATTTGGTGGATTTGCACATTTATATAATGGAGGTAAGTTGAAAATTGCTAATATTAACATTTTAATAAAGAGTAACAAACCTTATATTGTTAAATGGGATAAACATTCCATGGTACTGCAAAGTACCGTCACGTCATTGGTAGACATTTTGTTATAGACATAACCTCAAAGCATTTTTCTGTTTTTTGCGTCATATTGCTGCTTTAATTTGTAAAAATGTTGCTAATAAAGCACTCTCTTTGCATTTTACATAAGTATAAGGCCTATCTGCCAATGAAGAAACTCACAGAGGAAGAAATGCTTACAATTTTCGTGGATTTACCTCATCATAATAATGAGATTACTGACATAGAAGATGATATTGAGGAGAGAGAAGATAATGAAGGCAATGTGGGCAATCATAGTAAGGAAGAAAACTTCAACAGAGTATTTGAAGCTGGACTTATGGGAATTGACTGTGAAAATGGGAGAGTTTTGGAGCAAGTGCAGTGACAAGTGACATGGGATATGATTTGCCACAGCTTACAGCAGCAGACACAGACTCAATTGATACGAAGCGGAGGAAAAGGAATGTACAGAGTAATGTTTCAGAATACACTGAATTTGAGAACTGCATGTTAGGGGAAAGAATAGTTCTGGGACTTTCTAAAAATATCGGGGTCAAAGCAGGATTATATAATATGATAACTTTTTCACAACAGTGTATCTTTTAGAAAGACTGAAGCCTGAAGACACATTAGCCTGTGGAACAATGAGAACAAATAGGAAAGGTTTCCCTTCTAATTGGTCTCTTCCAAAAGTTGCCACTAGAGGAGAATTTGATTTCAGATTTTGATACATGGATATAGGTGTCTTTCAATGGAAGGCTAACCAGGTTATGATATTTGCATCCAATTTTCATGGAACAGAGACTTCATGTGTTTTAAGAAAAGAAGAAGATGGTAACAGGTCCCGTATTGAATGTCCTACTGTAGTAAAGGACTACACCAATGTTTGGGGGGGGGTTTAGATCATGCAGATGGACTGCGAGCTGTATATGGGATAGGGCGACGATCCAAAAAATGGCTGCATGGGGTATTTTGAGATATGATTGAAATACCCTTTGTGAACTCATAGGTGATTTACTGTAATCTTTTCGGCCCAGTAGCATTGTTAGAATACAGAAGGCAAGTGACACAACCATTTATCAATTGTAAGTATACACTAATTGACAGAACAAGTCCTAAGGATAAAAACACGAGTGTGTATTTACGGAATCCTGCAAAACAAGGGAAGTCCGATTTTTCTGCAACCAAGGATGTTAGAGTAGGAAATAGAGGTAATCTTTTTGTGATTTTTGCAGCCAATTGAGGAAGATGTGAGATGTGCTCAATAAAGAAAATTCAGTCACGACCATACTCCAAATGCACCACATGCGGTGTATTTTTGTGCTGCACTGAAAAACAGAATTGCTTCAGTGAATATCACCAAGTTCCTAAGTAGGATAATAAGAGTAATAAACAACAATGTAAAAGTAAAAACATCTGTATTGATATGAAATAACATGGACCTAAATGTTCCGTGGGGCCTGATGGTACTTCTAAGTACCATCATTGTAAAAAGTATAGTTTATGAAAATAAAATCAAAAAAAAATAAAAATCTGTGTTTTTATTAGCCTTCTAAACATGAATCCACAAAAAATTCCATAAAGGTACACTTCTTCTTTGATCAGGCAACTTGAAGAAGAGAGCAGTATACGTACAGCAGTCTGTTGTCCTGCTTAATACACGGCTTCAAACATTTACCATCAAATTCTTCAGTTTTACATTCTTTGGAATTGCTTTAGCAACTCTTCTACATAAAAATTATTCATACGAAGGCTGTTCAATAAAGAATAATCACAAATCTTTTTCGAAACGTACCTTTACTCATCCTCATAATTTTGAAGGTCCTTCTCAAAATAGTCTCCTCTGAAAGCGATGCACTTGTCTCAGCGTTTCTGCCAGTCTGCAAATACATGCTGGAAACCATTTTTGAGAGATCCTTCAAAATCGCCTCCACAGCCTTCACCACTGCTTCTGATGATGGATAATGCCTCCCACGAAGGCGTTTCTTCAAGTTAGGGAATAGAAAACGTCACATGGGGCTAAATCCGGAGTATAGGGAGGGTGAGGGATGCACTTCACGTTGATTTTTGCAAGATATTCAGCAATAGCATTGGCAACATGTGGCCGCGCCTTATCGTGGTGCAGCATCCAGCCTGCTTCAAGGAAATGTGATCTTTTGCGCCTGATATGGACTTGCAATGTTTTCAGAACATCCCTGTAGTAGTGATCAGTTACTTATGTGTGTGCAGGTACAACAAGCTGATAAACCATTCAATGAATATCAAAGAATGAGATGACCATAACTTTCCCAGAAGAAGCAACCACTTTTGCTCTTTGGGGGGTTGGTGATGAAGGAGATTTCCACACTGAGCTTTGCTGTTTGCTCCCAGGATCAAAATAATGTAGCAAAGTTTCATCAGCAATGATTACATTTGAAAGAAACTCCGGATCTTCCTCTAACATCAAATGTAACTGCATGCAGGCCTGCATGCGAATATCCTTTTGTTCGGGAGTCAACAGTCTTGGAACCCATCGCGCACAAACACGTCTCATGTGTAATGTTTCTGTCACCAACGTGTGGGTGGCACTCAATGAAATGTTCAGCACTTCAGAAAGTGATCTTAAGGTAACTCGTCGATGCTCTCTCTCACAATGGCATTAGCAGTGTTGATGTTTTCTTCCGTAAGAGAAGTATCTGGAGCACCGAGTCCACCTTCCTTTGAAATTGATTGTCTCCCCTCTTTAAACATTTTGAACCACCTTCGAGCTGCGCTGTAGGGAAGAACAGAGTCTCCGTGGGCCTCCTGTAACATTGTATAGGCCTCAACTGAAGATTTGTTGAGACGAAAGCAGAATTTCAAAGCCACATATTGCTCCTCACGTGTTACCTCCATTGCATCGGTAGGCGATACTGAACTTGCCTAGTTCTCACAGGCGGGAACCAGGAGTACGGCGTGTTTGTTTCATATTAAGCGATCAGAATATAATATGATTGAATTTTATTGCGAAAAATTGTGACCGCAAAATAATTATGATCGTTCTTTATTGAACAGTCCTCGTAGATATTAATTTGTGGAACAATATCTTCTTTGAAAATAGACCTTTTCTGCCGTTTCCCTTACGGATGCTATGGTTTTCAGCTCATTAGCGTTTCACACCATTAGTTAAAGTCAGTTCAATGCAGTGACGTATACTCAGTCAACATATGTTCTTAAACTCTATACGTTTTACAGAATTCCTCAACTTAAAGTTCGGCCACTGCTGAAACGAGAACACAAAACAAGGTGTCACGATGACATTTTTGATTCAAGCGCTTTACATAGCCCCTTTGCCCCTTTCCGTTGGTATCGTTAATTGGATCTCAACAGTGAGAATTTATTGATCAGACTATATGCGAAACAATTCTATACCGAGGGGTATGCTTTTTTTCTGCACCAAATGGAACGTTCGGTTGCTGCGCTGTTTTAGTTTTTTTCTTTGGTTTGGTCATTCTTTCTCTTCTTTCATTGGTCGGCGACAGTTCAAGAGGGTATAGGTGTGTTATGTCACATTCGAAGCACATATTTTACACGTACGAAATGTTCAGATATATGGTGAAAGCATTTGACACATCATTTCTCCGGAAAATTGTTATTTATACTGTACCTCAGTTGTTTTGGCCTTTCTCATATGGATGTTTCCAGCGCTTTACTGATAGTACAAAAGCGTATTATATCAAAATGTGTCAATAGATTCAAAATTCGATTCTGTTAACATTACACAACGCGTTATTTATTTCAGATGAGAATTATCACATCGCCTTGCTCTATAATATAACCCAAGCTTTTGCTTAAGTTCTTATTTTCGTAATGGTTTTCTAAGAATATTAATTCACAAACTCTGATTCCGCTAATACGATTACTATGCTCGAACGAGGCTTAAAAATATCTCACTTACGTAGTTTATTTATTGATTCTAAAACTTCCTATTTATAATGATAGGATAGAGCCAGACTAAAAGATTCAATGCCATAGACGGGAATTGAACCACGGATCTTCTGGTCTCCGTCCAGCCGCTCTAAACCATTGAACTACTATGGCCAACGCACCAACTTGACATTAAATTCCTCAACTGACTCGTGTTTTTTCCCGGTAAACCAGTTAGGAGTTCTCATAAGCATGAGACAACCTTAATGGCGACTTACATTGCTGTGAGCACCTTAAGGCCCGGGTTTTATAGTTCGGAACACTATTAGGTACAATTAATGGAAATTATTTGTTATTTCACACTATCCGTGTGTAGGACGTACTATGATAGGGTAGAGCTAGACTGAAAAACTGAATGTCATAGCCGGGATTTGAACCACGGATCTTCTGGTCTTTGTTCAGCCGCTCTAAACCATTGAGCTACTATGGCCAACGTGCCAACATGATATTAAATTCTCAAACTGACTCATATTTTTTCCGGTAAACCACTAGGAGTTCTCATAAACCATGAGACATCTACCTTAATGGCAACTTACTATGCTGTAAGTAATTTAAGGCCGGGACTTCATAGTTAACTACTATTAGGCCAATTAATGGAAATTAATTGTTCTTTCACACTAGCCGTGTGTAGGACGCACTGTGATAGGGTAGAGCCAGAATGAAAAACTCAATGTCATAGCCGGGATTTGAACCACGGATCTTCTGGTCTCCGTCCAGCCTCTCTAAACCATTGAGCCACTATAGTCAACGTGGCAACATGACATTATGTTCTCCAACTGACTCGTGTTTCTTTTTCCTTCCTTTTTTGTACCTAATAGTGGTCCGAACTATAAAGCCCGGGCCTTAAAGTACTTACAGCATAGTAAGTCACCATTAAGGTAGTTGTCTCATGTGTTTATGAGAACTCCTAGTGGTTTACCGGGAAAAACACGAGTCAATTGTAGAATTGGATATCATGTTGGTACGTTGGCCATAGTAGCTCATTAGTTTAGAGCGGCTGGACGGAGACCAGAAGATCCGTGGTTCAAATCCCGGCTATGGCATTGAATTTTTCAGTCCGGCTCTATCCTTTCATAGTGCGTCGTACACACGGCTAGTGTGAAAGAACAATTAATTGCCTATGATGATGACGATGATGATGACGATGATGATATATATAAGGACGCTCAACTACGGCGGTCATCAGCGCCCTTTAAAAAAATCTAGTCATGGCAAAAGCCAGATATAAAGCTTTCTAAAAACTATACAAGTGTAACAAACCCTATTAAAAATACACGTACATAAAAAACGTCAAACAAAACCTACTAAAAATTTCGTTCACTAAATCCTAAACTCTAAACTAGACAAGAATCTAAAAACCTTTTCCACGGGTCTCCACGCACGGCCTACACGTGGGTGGGCCTGTTGACCGTCTCCCTCAACCACGAAGAGGAGCCCACACGAGGGAGACTGTTGGCTCGGGATCCCGGGTACGCCAAACCCGTACCTACCGAAGTAAGCCCCTGGGGGGATTAATTTCCTATTTATACTCCAACTTTAACTTCAGTGGTCATAAGTTTGAAATATACTGCTTATATGCAATAATTTTAAGACGCATAGATTGACTTTTATTTAGCTCTTTTCAAGGAGATTGCACACACAGACACACATTCATATTTCCCTACTTTAAGAGAAATTCCTACCTATCACCTTGGATTCGAAACCGTGACCCCTCGCATACAAGACTCGCGGTCAAACAAACTGAAACTTACCTTTATTCGCAATATAAGGATAGCAATAACGGACTGGCTTTTCCTTAGAAAACAATAAAGTGGGAAAAATATTAAACTTTAGGGGATAATAATAGTGTTATGTAGTAGAAACTATCGTAAACTGCTCGTGAAATGGTAAGAGTACATTTCTTTCAGTTTCCTTAACTTAGAACAACGATTAATTTCAAACTTATGTGCTTTAACAATACAAATAAACAAGGGTTATATAAAATAAGACAATACACTATCAAAATTCACATTACAGAACAATAGACTGTTTTCAGTAAATTAAATGCGTGGTCAGGAGATGGCATGAGTATAGAAAATTAATTGGATCAAAGAAACGTAGCTACTTAAGTTGATTAATAATCTGTATTGATCTGCGCTTCTTAAGTCGACGGATTCGCATTTCTAAGGCCGGTTTCCAAGAGGAGCTCAACTGAAATCCAGCATCAGGATCAAGGGTACTCCTCTCGGAGGAAATGGCCAAAGCTCCTTAATTCTGCGCTTCGAGTAACTGTTGCATTTTTCCAAGATGATCATCTCCATAAATTTGGCTCTATGGTCGTTATCAAAACAATGCTCTGCCAGCCCAGACTTCTCAGGTTGCATTAAACGAATGCTCCGTTCATGTTCCATTATTCTAGTAGCGATGGTCCTTTCGGTTTGTCCTATATACGGCGTCCCACATTCACTGGGAATGCGGTACACTCCCGGAACTTGGAAGTCCAGTTTGTCTTTCACTGGTCTCAACACATGTTTAATCTTCGGAGGTGGCTTGTGGATGGTCCTGATGTTTTATTTAGTGACAATTCTGTTGTTTCTGCCGGATAGGTTGCCGGAATGCAGGTTATATAATACATAATAAACAGTGTCAATAGAGAACTGTTAAATTCATATAGACTACATATATGCCATTCATGTATTTCAACATGCTGATAGCTTTAAAAATAAATAGGTTAGTCATTATTATAGTAATTTCCTTGTTATACAGAAATCAATAATCTTCCTTCTTTCCAACCTAATCCTGTGTTTTCATAGGTTATCGTTTGAATAATAAATTAACTGCTCTCTTATAATAGTTCCCCTTTACTTAAGTGAGCTTTAAAGTGTTTCCAGTTTCCTGCACTCTTGTGCCAATAATGTTTGCAACAATTACTCACGATTTAATTATATAGGGAATTAAAATATTGCTGCACTAATTGGTCACACCTGATCTAAATTATAAGTATACCAGTATTTTCCATATCGCAGTTTGAAGCTCCCAATAGTAATTCACATCTCGTTCGGATATGGTTGTTCCGGTGAAATACATGTTCTTGCGGTCTCCACTGACAAAAACCTTCTGTAATATTGTGCGTTCCAATCTTGTTATCAATTACCTGTTTTCCAATGTAATTAATATATCATTATACATAACCGAATTTAATGCCTGAGAAAATCCTATACTTTTAGCATTAGATTAGCATACTCTAATTGCCATTTTATGTTTTCTTCACTTCCATCGCATGATTCTTTTCCACGAGGAGAAGTGAAAAGTCAGTATTTTGTTTCCATTTAAGTCATTCTTCAAAGTAACAAAGGTTTAAAAATTCGTTCTACATTTTTCATACGACATTTGGGCTCCGTATCCTGTAGTTGCTTTTATTTCAGATTTTATGGAACACTGTTTCCAGAATGAGAGTTAATTTTAGTAAGAGGAAGAAGCAAAATCCGTTAAAGATTTGTTTACTGATAAAAGCAAACATTCTAAGGGATTTGGTATAATTTCTTATGTTATAACTCATGAAAGAGGTAAAAAGGAAGCTGTTGTGAATTATGGAATAATATGAGCTATAAAGTGGTTAAAAATTAAATATAAAGTAAATCTTAACACAGTAATAAACCAAAAGAATTAAAATAATCATTTCGCAAGAGACATGAGTAACAACATGAGAAATATGGGATGAAGGAAAATGCCTATAAATCTTAGGCACTTAACCTAGTGAAATACTCCTTCAGGTTCAAAATGAGGTAGCAAAGAAAGTAAAATGTACCTAAAAATGTTATATTCAGGAGGTCAAAGGATGTTGCTGTTAAAGAGGCTATTAATGTAAAACGAAGCGTTTTCTACGGACATTTAAAGATTTAAGTAAGAAATTTTCGAGCCAATTTACTTGAACATTTTGTTTTTTATTAATTAATATCTATTAGAATGTAACTCAACCGCAAAGTGGGATTTGTGGTAGAAAATATGGTGCTGGGGTGGGTTTCCTCCGGGTCCTCCGGTTTCCCCCACCATCATGCCACCTATTGCTCCATCAATCATTCATCCCAGGCGTTGGGCTGACTCAACCCTGATCACATCAGGTCAATATTGTCACCTAATTATCAGAAGGCATGGCCAGCTAGCAGCTGGGTGGGCGACAGGAGGCATTTAGGCCACGCCTACCCATTTATCTTGTGGCGTTCACTAAAGGGGGTGGTGAGGAAAGTGTCACTGGTCGCTGGCCGCCTCTTTTCCCTCTCCCTGACGTCTGGAACAGTCGCGATATTTCATCTAACCCGAAACCTTCTAGATAGGTCCGTTGGTCTTATATAAGCGACGCGCCGGGCTGGAGAGAGTTCAGTTCTTGGCGAGCAGCCGTGAGGAGCGCCGCGCTAGCGAACGAACTGAAAGACTGTGTACGGGTATCAGAGGAGTTGTACATAATTGTGAGTGTGGAGTGGACCTGCGACAGACAAACTGGTGAATTGTAATTGTGTGCGCTACGTAATTCTACGTAATCGGCAAGTGTTCCAACTGTAATTAGTTGGAAATAAAGAACATTTTGAGTTTGTGTAATTGGACGAACCCACAAAGCCACAATATGCTTCGGCTTCCTCGCTCTGAGGGTACCCAAGCGACTCCTAACACCAGCATTGACGAAAAAGTGAGACAAAAAATTAATTCTTGGAAATTTACGTTCGTTTTATCTTACTTACTTTTTAAATACTTATGCTTGACTTTCAGTTAATATGGCACCGATTACTTAAAATTTAAGGTGCGTTTGGGCTAGGGAAACCTTTGGGAAGTAGGCATTTCAAATATTCATACAAATAACAAAGTAGCTTTTTAAATAAATTGACCAAATATCCTATATGTCACTTTCTTCTCGGGCAGCCAGCCAGGTGAAAAGATGATTAGATATCAACGTTTCGGGAGTGTACATCTCTCCCATCATCAGGATATTTATTAAATGTTATAACCACAAATGAAACACTGGGTATAACACAACTATAAACAAAGACAAAACACTATCAAAATTCGTATTACTGAACAAAAGACTGTTCTCAGTAAATTAAATACCAGGTCAGGAGATGGCGTGAGTATAGAAAATTGTGTCAAAGAAACGTAATTACCTATTAAATTATTATTAATTAATCGTGATTAATCGTGATGCTGGATTTCAGTTCAGTCCTCTTGGAACCAGCCTTAAAATAAAAATCCTTTGATTTAAGATGAAAAGATCGATACAGCTTGATAATCAAGTTAAGTAGTTAGGTTTCTTTGACACAATTTTCTATTCTCACGCCATCTCCTGACCTAGAATTTAATTTATTGAATACAGCCCTTTGTTCAGTAATGCGAATTTTGATAGTGTTTTGTCTTTGTTTATAGCTGTGTTACATCCAGTATTCATTTGTGGTTATAACATTTTATAAATATCCTGATGATGGGAGAGATGTACACTCCCGAAATGTTGATATCTAATCATCTTTTCACCTGACTGGCTGGCCGAGAAGAAAGTGAGTGCATTCGTCGCCAGGAAAGCTTCAGTTCTTATTATTGTATATCTGTTTTAGAAGAAGAGCACGAAAGATGAACTGTGATGAGTTTGATCAAAAAAGGAAATCGCGTATTTTCTGTTCCAATTCTCGTTGAAGATAAGTTACTTGTTAGGAGATGCTCTTAAGGAGTGGTGAATGTCATAAAGAAACAACTTCGCAAGTAATACTAACATGTGGTTAATATGCGCCAGTAAAAAGGCAAGCGAAAAGAGGGAAAAATGAGATAAACTGAGACTGCAATTCTGTGAGTTCAATAAGTATGTGTAATAAATATTGTCGCGGCGCTGGGCATAAACGTTTCGGCATAAATCGATAATAGACGGCGGATAATGTTTCACGAGCTTGCATAAGCAGTTAACGATAACGCGGCGAGTGATCACAAAGGCGGCAAACAATGTTATCTCAGATAAAGGACTCGCCACCACAGGTAGGCTTTCATGTTTGGACATTTCTAGAGATATCTCGATTGTCGGAGAGTGGTTGTTTTCTTATTTGTGCGAGAATGTTCTCGACTTATGAATGGACATATAAAAAGGATTGTGACACGCCAGAGTAGTAGTTGTGAAATGAGAGATAGCCAGCTGTGTTGCTGTAACGACAGCTAAAGATGTAATCTGCTTGTTATTGTCATCGACCTTGTAAGACTGTGTATATGTGATGTAATGTTCTTACGTGAGAATTGGACAGCGTATTGCCACGAAAATAAAGGATATTTTTAATTTCTGCAACTCGGCCTTTTAATTCTACGAACCCACAAAGTTACAATATGCAACCTTTCAAGCTAACAATACAAAATAAAATTAAAATTCCAAAATGTAATCAGTTCAGCTATAAAATTGGCTATACTGTACATAATTCAATATTACAACATAGAGAGGAGCCACCTGGAATACTTATTATTAGAATGTCTTACGCTAAACGACAAAAAGTTACTTTAAACTTAAAGCAGAATCAACAAGGAATAAAAGAAATACGTAAAATAAAATGTGCGTTTGTTTATATTGGAATATAAAGCTTTTGTTAGGAATACAGTGTTGTTTTTATGAACAAGATCAAAGCTCAAAGAATTTCAAAGTCTTAGTTTTTCAATCCAGGTATTTCATATCTTTCAAGTGGGCTTCTCGTTGGTAAGCCAACAAAGGAGGGCTGTACAGCAAGTAAAACCTGGGACTGATCTTGTGTAATTCAGGAGGACAAGAAGAAGGGATGGGGTGTGTCAGAGCCAGTAGTTGTGGAGTGGATAATAGTGCTGTCACCAACACACTTTTGTCTCCCCCTCTCTGTTTGCCTTTATTAGCAAGAGAAACTGCTGCAGTTCTAACCTGGAGAGCTCCCTTCTGTCCGTCTGTACGCTAACGGTGCAGAAACCACCAGGAACAAGATGTATTTGAGATATGATGACGAACAGAAAGTCGGTTATATGAAAATTTGTGTTTGGCCCAGACTTTTGGTTGGACCTTTATAATATTTAGGCATTTAAAAGGTGCAAAAACAACAAAATAAAAAGTAAATAAATACCTATATAAAACTTTCATCTTATGACAGATAAAGACAGATTTTCTTTCACAGACGATCAGATTTTCAGTATAAGAGTTACGTACTTTTACTTAGCCCACCACTCAGCTAGTAGATAGCAAATATATTGCATTCCACCCGCTACCTTTTCCATTTTAATTTGAGATTTCAGTCTAACAATATGTCTTGAGGTCTTCAGAATAACAAAATGGGAATAGTATTTCTAATGAACATGCAGATGAGCTAGATACGATTTCATATCTTCAGAAATTTACACTCTATGCCTTTTCTTATGTGAGACAGACATTAAAGGAGATTATCATCGATGACTGGAATGAATACTGGTTAAAAAGTGATCGTGGTGCTTTGACTAAGGATTTGTATTTCTCAACAGTTTCTGACAGACAAAAATGTAAATTCGTTAATCCTAACTATGTTGTCTCACAATTCTTAACTGGATTTGGCAAATTTTCAGCTTAATGGAAATTAATTGTTCTTTCACACTAGTCGTGTGTAGGACGCACTATGAAAGGGTAGAGCTAGACTGAAAAATTCAATGCCATAGCCGAGATTTGAACTACGGATCTTCTGGTCTCCATCCGGCCGCTCTAAATCAGTGAGCTACTATGGCCTACGCGCCATTAAATTCTCCAACTGACTCGTGTTTTTCCCGGTAAACCACTAGGAGTTCTCATAAACACATGAGACAACTACCTTAATGGTTACTTACTATGCTGTAAGTACTTAACACCCGGGTTTCATAGTGCATCCTACACACGGCTAGTCTGAAAGAACAACTAATTTCCATTAATTGTAGCTAATAGTGTTCCGAACTATAAAGCCCGGGCCTTACTTATAGCATAGTAAGTTGCCATTAAGGTAGTTGTCTCATGTGTTTATGAGAACTCCTAAGTGGTTTACCGGAAAAAGCACGAGTCAGTTGGAGAATTTAATGTCATGCTGGCACGTTGGCCATAGAAGTTCAATGGTTTAGAGCGGCTGGACGGAGAACACAAGATCCGTGGTTCAAATCCCGGTTATGGCATTGAATTTTTCAGTCTGACTCTACCCTTTCAAATTTTCAGCTTACTTATTTCGATTCAAAATCAAATCCACTTCTGATTATATTTGTGGAAATCACCTTCATGAAGTCCCTCACATTTTATTTGATCGCCCATTTTTCTGTATAGAAATATACGAACTTCAAATATTGCTTCAATCTTTGGGTTGCACCTTTTCAAAGCCACCCACACATATTTTGATGAATTTCAATACTTATCCATACTCCATGGCTTTCTTAAACAAAATATTTCTTAAGCTAAAGAATTCATCTTGATGTTTACTGTTTGTCAGCTTGATATTGTATTTGGTTATGTATTCGTTAATTATATTCATAAATGTGTAAATTATATTCCTAATATACCTTTGCGTAAAATAGGAATCACAAAAATTGGATAGTAATATATAAATGGTATTTCTAAGAGATTGACTAAAACAACATAATAATGCATCAATACCAAACTTTATATTCAAATTGGACACTGAGATCTTCAAAATATTCCCATCTTTTTTATACCAGACGACCATTTATGTGAAAGAGTTTCATCGTTTTTATTTTCTCAAGAGTGGTGCTAATGATTCCAACGAACATGCAATATGTAAAGTATATTTATTTCCATTAATGTAAAGTGCATATCTTGCATAATCTGTGAATATTCCGAAAAATGCTGCTTTGTTTGGAAATAATGTTGAGTAACCGGTAAGTAATAAGAATTGCACAAAACTTACTGAAAAGAGAACAAATTAAAGAAGTAAAAGGTTTCCTGTAACCACCTTATACGAGGGCTGTTCTATAAAGAATGATCACAATCCTTTTTGTTCACAATGCACCTTTACTTATCCTCATAATTTTGATGGTCCTTCTCAAAATAGTCTCCACTGAATGCGATGCACATGACTCAGAGTTTCTGCCAGTCCTCAAAGACATGCTAGAAACAATTTTTGAGAGATTCTTCAAAATCACCTCCGCAGCTTTCACCACTGCTTCTGATAATAGATAATACCTCCAACGAAGGCGTTTCTTCAAGATAGGGAAAAAATTCACATAGGGCTAAATCCGGACTATAGGGAGGGTGAGGGATACACTTCACGTTGATTTTTGCAAGATATTCAGCAACAACATTGGCAATATACGGTCGCACATTATCGTGGTGCAGCATCCAGCCTTCTTCACGGGAATGTGGTCTTTTGCGCCTGATATGGACTTACAATGTTTTGAGGACATCCCTGTAGTATTTTCCAGTTACTGATGTGTGTGCAGGTACAACATGCTGATAAACCATTCCATGAATATCAAAGAATGAGATGACCATAACTTTCCCAGCAGAAGCAACCACTTTTGCTTTCTTTGGGGTTGGTGAAGGAGATTTCCACACTGAGCTTTGCTGTTTGCTCTCAGGATCAAAATGATGTAGCCAAGTTTCATCAGCAGTGATTACGTTTGAAAGAAAATCTGGATCTTCCTCTAACATCAACTTTAACTGTATACGAATGTTCTTTTGTTCGGGAATCAACAGTCTTGGATCGCGCACAAACACGTCTCATGTGTAATGTTTCTGTCACCAACGTGTTGGTGGCAACCAGTGACATGTTCAGTATTTCAGAAAGTGATCTTAAGTAATTCGTCGATCCTCTCTCACAATGGCAGCAGCGGTGTTGATGTTTTCTTCCGTAGGAGCAGTAACTGGAACACCGGGTCCACCTTCCTTTGAAATTGATTGTCTCCCCTCTTTAAACATTTTAAACGATCTTCAAGCTGTGCTGTAGGTAAGAACAGACTCTCCATAGGCCTCCTGTAACATTCTATAGGCCTCAACGGAAGATTTGTTGCGACGAAAGCAGAATTTCAAAGACGCATATTGTTCCTAGCGTGTTACCTCCATTGCAGCGGTAGGCGATATTGAACATGTCTGAACTTGTCTGATTCTCACAGGCGGGAACCAGGAGTACCAATAGTGAAACTACTACGGCGA
>JAUKNK010000448.1:0-31287 GCA_030765055.1 Mantis religiosa | reverse complement strand
CAGTGCCACTGCGGTTATTCTTTAGCTTAAGAGAATTATATTTTTCATAATATATAATTCCTTACTTATATGAAAAAAAACACACACACAAATACCTATTTTCCCTCTGCTTTTCCTGCTGTTTCTATCTATTCTATTTCATATGCAGCATTTCAGAATATTTTGAGACATTGTCATAACGCTTCTGGACTCTTTATAGACACTAATGTGGGTAATCGAACGGATGATGGTGGATCAGCAACTCAAATCCCGCCAGGACCGCCCTCTACCACTGGAGTTTATTCCAGGGTTCCTTCAGTACCCATAACTGAAAAATTTAGGGGAGGCCTGGAACGTTTACGTTTACGTTTGATGTGAATTATAATCTTTCTTGCACTTTCTTAACCACGCTGGAATGCTCATCCTTATGCATTTTCTCTTCCTTAAGGTATTCATTCATATACATTAGCAATCGCCTCACAAGTTTAGCTATGAAGGGTCCTTCCTTTTAACTTTGAAATTACAGGAGACAATATCACATCACTATAATTATATACCTATGACAACGTCACAATACTTGACAGTCTACTGTACTTAGGGTGGCAGACGATTCAAACGGCATATTGCAAGTAACAAGAGCGACAAGTTCGCTGATTACAGGAGTAGGAACGGGACCGAAGAGAAAGAAAGTTAAGACATGGGCTCGCGGACTGTTCTATGGATAAAGTTCATTGTTCAAGATCCATTGTGCTACTTATATTCAACAAGATAGCTTCCAAATTACAGAGATACATAACGTTCGCGAGACCAATACCGCATCCAAGATCTAAAAAGGGAGTGGAAAACGTTACAAATTTAACCCTGCCTTACCTTTCTTGTCGTCGTCTTTTTGTTCATCGGATACGGGCACTGCCTGGGAAGGAACAATAGCGGTGGATTGGTGGTCTGTTTTAGCTTCACTCGCGTTGTTGGCGCCGTTCGGAGAGAGTGATGGCGACTTCACTTCTGCGGCGCTGGCTGCATTTAGCGACTCCAGTAGCTCTGTGCTCCGCTGGTTGGTGATTTTTCGGACAGCACGGTGCCACAGGTGTCTCCGTCGTGCCGAACCGTTCAGTGCCCTGGGGAAACAGTAAAATATGTATATGAATAGCAGGCGTGAACAGAAAGTGTGTTGAGACTATTCAGAGAAGAAACTCATGCACATAATTATTGTAATACTTTTTAAAATCATTTCAGATAGACTTAAAAGGAGATTTGCTTACTTATACAGTTTCTGAGATGATAAGTCATAGGATGTCAGACTAAACGTGTTACAGGATTTGATATATGCCAAGTTCACTGATCTAGTTTTATGCAATACTGTGTTTTTTTAAGAAACTAGGATGTTTATTATATTTACTAACTACACATTCATTAAAACGTATGAACATTTTTTAAAAATATAATCAATCAAGTTGACAGAAAATTAATCAGTAACATGATTGAGGTGCTGTTTTTTTCATATCAACATTCTGTATTTCTAAGTGGGTCATTTATATAAGAAAATTCCATTCAGAAAAAAACTGTTGAAATGAAACTGTTCAATATGAAATCACCTTCTTCTATCCACTACGATAGAATGACCCACTTATGCGTGGTTACTGAGTCGGAGGGACGGTACTGCGGTGTCATTCTTACGTATAGGGGATGATAAAGTTAATCTTGAAAACAAGTTTGTGGTAACCAGGTATAGAATGCTACTCTGGGTGGAAAATCAACTTCAGTAAGACCCTAGATTCTTTGAAGGCTTTATGGATAAATAGGGCTGTTCTCGTAGAAGTCTCTACACTATCACATGACTCACATCCTCGATTGCTGCTATTTGCATTTTGTTGGCTCCGCATTTGACGATTCGTCTCTCCATGATAGGTGTTCTGGTAATCCTTGTTTTCCATTATCAGAAACACTTTTAGAGCCTGTTTCCATGACACTCATATATTCTTTGGAAGTTTTGCTGAGTAAGTATGCATAAGGATATCGTTCAGCATACAAAAGCCTTGCTTCCTTTAAATTGAAATTATCTCTTTCATACAAAAGGAGAATCTCTACCATTTTCTGATTAAAGTACCCCGTTTTAACCGCTAACTACACGTATTTACACTATAAATATTAAATAATTGTTTATTTATCTATACTCTATAGCAACTATTAGACTTAATGAAGTCCTTTTGTATTTATGGAAACCTTATCTAAAAATAAGTTAGTAAAATATCTTTTAAAGATCAGAAAATAACATATGGCTTATTTAGCTGTACAATACAAAATATGATTGTTGCTCCGAAATACAATTAAATTAAAAAATTCGAAACAACAACAATGGAAGATGACCTAAGTCTGACCGAAAGAAATCTAATCAGTGAAAATATAGTAATATTTCACTTGGTGTGTGCAAAGTTAGGTATGTAAGCCTGGGACTCAATTACTTACAATAGCAAATCGCCACAAGCGGTGTATCTCGGATACGAGAGCCCCTAGTGGTCTACCAGGGAGATGTACGAGTAAAATGGAGAATTTAATGCCATGACAACACGTTGGCCATTGTAGCTCAATGGGTAAGAGCGACTGGACGGAAACCAGGAGATCCGTGGTTCAAATCCCTGCCATGGCGTTGCATTTTTCAAGTTGACTCTATCAATGTAAGGGTATGTTTGTATAAATTCAGTTTATTCGTTTACTCCTCTGAATAAGAAATAGTGGTAATACTTAGGTCCCTCAGGGATGCCCAAGATTCCAGGAATAGTGTTGTGATTAGGAAAGATCATATTCGTTACAGCAGCATCTTACAGGGGCATAGTGTTAAACGGTGTACCAAAGAGTGCTCTTAAGAGTATTATTTCATGCATCCGAACACCCGGCTTCTTAGCTCTTAGTTGCAACTCCTACGCATAACCATTTCAACTGACATCGGCGACGACGAACTTCAGATCCTGTAACACAAACGTCACAAGCAGTTAGGAAGAGTTAAAATAATTATTCACATGACAACTAATTGTTGCCTGAGTACCGAATTCAAAGTGATGCTGCACGCATCAGGCTCGCATTCGAAAGATCCTGGATTCAATTCCCACCGACCAACAAGTTTATTTCGGTCAGTGCCACGCTTTCCTTTCCATTTATTCTCTTTCAGTTTGTTTCGTTCTCAGAGTATGCTTCTAGGTTTAGTGGCGTATAGATGATTCCGGGCGCGGTTGCTAGATCAATTGAATCAGCGCATATCTGAGGCCTGTTGAGCCTCTTGTGGCCTCTTCATTTTGTCACTTCCTCATCGGAGGTGATAGCTACATTTCATGTGTTTTTCTTATTTATGTCCTCCAACGTTAAGTAATATCGGGCGATGAATCATATGTATATGGTAGAAAAGCTGCACAATGTTCATTAATTGACTGAAGCAAAATTATAGTAAATTATGTTCTAATGACTCAATTGATTTCTTGTATCGTCAGAATGCTCCTGGCACATGCTTAAGTGCAGGAATTTGAGCACGGAGATACACGAGGTCGGTGTTTGTCGAAGGCTAGGCTGGGGAAGGGGAATGTATTAGATACTTTGTGCATACGTGATTGTAAACACGGAGTTCCTGCTTCCGTTCTTTAATTGTAAGCATGTGGAACGGACGCCCCATTGTATGGAGACGCTGAAAGCATATTAATCCATCCATTCAAGAAGCCATTCCATTATTCTGTCCACGTGGAGACAGGCAATGAAATTTAAATTCTTTGGATGCGACATATCAACCAATAATTAATAAATTAGAATACAAATCCTGTGTTGCACTCACATGAGTTTCTCTTCTCAGTCTAGGCTGTTTTTACATAGGCTCATTTTTCTGTATCATGGATAGCATAAGTTTGATATCCTGCCCAAAATTCGTTACCGAAACTTTGCCATAATTACCGTAAAAGTTACATTCATGCGTTTTCAAACATGAAAAGTCAGATAACTACAACATTTAATACTAGAATCAGATAGTTTTACGGCTACCAATCAAGATTTTCAAGAAAGAATCGATTCCAAACCATTCTTTAAATAAAAAAGTTCTTACATTCCTTTCCTTGCAAAATGTATCGAACAATTTTGTTTAAAATATCCTATAGAACTCCCACAATGACAAATAATATTTCTAGAACAGGCTTTTCACTCTCACTAAGTATATGACATGAAATTATAAGAGTTAAGCAACGTATTATTACTGCAAATGTAGAATTTTAGCAATATAACGTTTTTGTAGCATTAGCCGCTTCCAAAACCTTGTTTATTATGTTTACATTAATTTCCCTTGGTATGAGCGTCTCACAAACCAGCTATATGTCAATTTCTATAGTAAAACCTAACATTCATTGACTATGACCTTTATAGGGACTGTATCGGTATACATAATTTATGATTGGCTACCAGAGTAATGCATTTGAATTCTTTCTATGGAGGTGAACGTTTCATGACCAAAGAATCATTCTAGCGTTTTGGTGTGTGTAGGTCAAAAGACCCTTTCATCAGAGAAATCATCTACCAATTCATGTTTTTGAACATAATTATGATTGTAATGCAAATTCAGGGCTTCATTTGTGTGGTGATTTCTGTAGCCTTCATGCAGCAGTTACCACAAAGGTTTTGCTATTTGCCTACATAAATAGTAAATTGCACGTCATTATGGTTGAAATTCGCACTGAAGCTTCGTAGGTACATACTTCTGTACCAGTTAAGTAGTATCGGATTCCAGTCAAATATTGAATATTTAGATTTCAGCGTAAATATATATTTTTTAGTCGTATGATTTTTTCCCCAAAATGTTCCTTTTTGTAAGAGAGCGCAGGTGTGTGTTAACGAGTGTATGGTAGTTTGTGAACAATATAATTCAAAATCAAGAACTGGAATAAATACTCAACTCAATACTCAAGCTCACTATCTTTTAAATATACACGAATATCTTCAGAAGTCCCATACAGCCTTACACGGGAAAGTTTTTGTTAAATTTTACTTTCTTAAGTTAAGCAATATCAGATGTTTGATGTATTGACAGAATTAATAAAATGCTCATTTTGGAATTTCTGTGAATATATTAGTTTTTCCTTTAATGGATTGAATTTTGTATAATTTTTATAACAAATACGTTTTAAATGATAGACAAAAATTTACAAGACAAAATAATAGCTCACTTGTTTTTAATTAACGTCCTTCAACTTAAAGTAATATGGGACGATGAATAAAACATTGCTCAAATGAACCCGGGGTCCGTAGAGCTTAGAGCTACCCGACATTCATCTTTTAGGATAAGGGAAAACCCAGAAAAATACCTTATCCAGAAAACTCACCCTGACCGAGATTCCAACTCGGGAGCTCTTGCATGTAAGGTAAACACGCTACCACCACGCTACAGAGTCGGGTTATTAGCTAACTGAAGTACACAAGTGAAAATTTTGGTAGCATTTACAACTTTCGAAATATTTCACGTTGTGCATGCTTAGTAGTTTCCTTAGCGTCTTCTCACAAAGGTTTCTGATTCTTGCTTTTCCTCCCGTTTCTTGTTTTTCCATTGCAAGAGTTTAAATGAATAAGCATTCAAGTACTGTTTCTGCAAGTTAAAACCTTCATTAATTTGAAACATTTCCTTGGTATATGTATGACACATCGAGAATATAAGAATCAATTTTTATACAAATAGAATATATAGGGCAGTTAAATTATAATCGAACCCACTCAGGGACTCTCTCTACTGCGCGAGAAGGCCGGTAGTCGCCGGGGAACTTAAGCCGGCAGAGGTGGACTAGAATCCTTACCTTATAATAGATGTCAGAAATGTTGACCTTCTGCTCTGAAACATGCAGAATATCTGTCACAAATTATCTCGCTCATATTCTAAAGCTCAGCAGCAGGTATTCTTGAGCGAGGACTGAAATAATAGAGCCCATATTCTTTGATGAAACATAAATGCAGAGCGATATCGATGTTAATTCTGATGCAATTTTTCAATCGCTTGCTAGGGGAACCCCATGGTGGTTCCAATAAGGTTCAGCAACACCACATAGGGCTGCGAATCATTAAATGCAGTAAGAAAGGCGTTTGATGATAGAATACTTAATTAGTGTTGATTTGTGGGCCCTCGTTCTCCTGCGCTAACAAGTTACGACTTTTTCTTCTAAAGAACCCCATAAATAAAAGTGTATGGTTCAAATCCTCCCACACTACAGGAACTTAAAGAAAACATTGTGCAAGAAATGACAAGAATATCTGCTGCTGAGGTTCGCAGAGAGAGCGAGAATATTTACACAAGATATGCTGCCTGCTTGAGAGCAGAAGGTCGATATTTCCAGTATCTATTATAAGCTAAGGATTCCAGTCCGCCTCGGCCCGCTCAAGTTACCCGGCGACTGCCGGCCGTCTAGCGCAGTAGAGAGAGGCTGTGAGTGGGTTCGATAATAATTTAACTACCCGAATTGTGACTTTGTGGGTTCGTAGAATTAAAAGTCCAACTTGCATAAGTTCCATAGAAATACAGTGTTCAATTCTATCGTGACGACATTACGTTACACACAATACAAATTGCCAAGGTCGATGACCACAACAGCGTTCTGATTACACCTGTTTACATCATCTCTCGTTTCAACATCTGTTCACGACTGCCTCTTGGCGAGTCGTCGGCTTCTTAAATACCTCATTGATAAATTCGAGAGATTTCTAGAACAAGCAAAACATCGAATGTTCTATCAGCTTCCAGAAGTGTAACTTAATCTGTGCCCACAAGTCCTTTACCTGCTTATGAAAGCTCTTTATCTCCATGAAACACTATCCGTCTGTTATCTATTTGCGCCGAAACTTTTATGCCCGTTGTCTCGACAATATATTTGAATTTGTCATTTTTAGAGAAAGTCGTGTGAATGTATCATCCGAATTTTAAGAGTTGCAACGGTTACTTTGCGATTGTGCGGGTCACTTTTCTCATTCAACAATTGCTGATAAAATATCCACAATCAATAGAGCTCGGCACAATAGTCCAAAAAAATAATTTCAGTAATTATAAGTTCAATATAGACACTAAACCGCTGTCAGTAACAATAAGCATTGGACAATACGCATTTATTCGGTTACCACTTGAAAGCACATTATGATGTGACAGAAATAGAACAGTATAGGAATACAAACTAGCCGTGAACTGAATTTAGTTAATTATTATATTTAATTATAACCTGTATGTAAACATTATTCTTTAAATTACCCTATATAGAGTACCGCCAAGTCCTATTATCACTATTAGGAAATGTTTCTTTTGAATACCTTTTACTTCCCAAACTTAGTTTTAATGGATAGAGTCTGTTGCATTTAGTATTACTATTAAACCGGCGATTGTTTTATTTTTAATGAAATAAATCTAGTGCTTTTAGGTCATTCCCGTTTTTTCGTCCATGTGGAAAGTAGAAATCAATGAAGCCATTGTGCTAATGAACAAAGTGATGAGTTAATATTGTAAAATCTATTTTCTAGTAGCAAACCAATAGTTTATAATTAGTACAGTTTATTATGCCAACTAGGCTCTATTTTATAGGAAACAATGCAACTGCTAAGGTAAGAAAAAGCAGGTATTTCAAACTTCCTCAGACTCTCTGACTTAGCAAAATATTGATCGCAAAACTGAAATTAATATTACATTAATAAACAAAAAGAGGTAATAACAAAAATAATGAAATTAAGAAACACAAAAATCTGGATAAAGGTTATCATTAAGAAAGTTCTATAATAAGCCCTTAAGTCAAGAAAAATCACACAACATGAAAACAGGCAATTAAAGCCACTATAAAATTAATAAAAGATATAGACATAAAAGATCTAGGACTATAAACAAATAAACTAAACAGGAAAATAGGCAAACGTCTGACTCTAATAATCAGCTTCCTTTTGAAAACAAGAAAGAGCTTTAGAAAAAATCAGCAATTATCTTTTTATTTCTGCTCCCTTTTTACTAATGAGTGAAAACCGACTATTTTCTCTTAAAGGGAAACTAATTCTCTCTAGATAGAGCGGGTAATATTGAAATTTCGATTAAAACATCTCCTTTTTAATTTTGTTTTCTTTATTATAGTCGCTTAGACTATTATGCCATATTACGATGTTATCTATAAATACAACAATAGACAAATACAATAATATGTTTTATTAAGTTAAGGAATCTATTGGCTATTTAAATTTGTTACAAAGGTATTTAATGTTAATTCTTTTTTCACATTATACACTCTTACTTGAGATGTTATATTTAAATTCTTTTAAAGAGTTTGGTATGTTTCAAGATTTTTTTTTTTAAATGTGAAGAGTTCTGTTATCAGGAGGTAGGCGGCGAATAGTCAGAACTGGAAACATCCAGCTTGTTTGCCCAGCGTAAACATAAGCGTTACCGCTAGATAGCCAGAATCTTATAGAAGTTTCGACACCTCGAACGTTCTGGAAACTTCTAATAGCTTATGAGCCAGTTTTCTCTTAAGTAGAGTCCATCCTTAGAGGTTCCAGAACGGGTAAATGAGGCAGTTAACGAATGCGTTTCTGGGGCGATAAAAAGCGCATGTTCTAAGAACGAGTTAAGGAAAACTATGTTTTGAAATTCTTAATGATTTACCTTATTATAAAAAATACGTTATAGAATTTTGTTTAACTAGCCTTCATGCTAAAGGAAAAAATTAAATGTAAATTTGAAATTTGAAGTTTTATAGAGCTTAAAAATTAATAACTGAAAAGCTGTTCCAAAAATTATTTAATTTGTTTGAGTTTTGAAAATCTAAATGGAAAATAGAAGTGAATGTGCTGAAAAATGTTATAAACCATTTTTATTTTATATTTTTAACCTATGTTATATAATTATTGTTATTTATAACGTATACATTTTGAATTTGTAGCACCACGTATTTTTAAACTTATGGAATACAAATGTTCATTTTAGTGATATTTCTACTACAGTTTCCCCTTGGAGCAGACTTAGTGAAAACATCCTGTATTTTTCATTTTTGTCTAGTATATGTCCGCATTATTTCCCAATGGTCGGTCCCAAGAGTTTTATTTGCGACAGATGCGCGGTGACCCGATTGTGCATAGGATAGACGAGTTACAGTCCAAGTGAATCCCCTAGGCAATGTCCCGCGTTTGTTTTCCTCTCCCACATTGGAGAGAAGCGTTTGCCTTGTTGGATAGAGTCCAAAATTTCCAATCCGCAGCAATGCAACAAGACAGAGAGCGTAAACTGCCCTAGTGTATAGGTTTTAATCGCGACCCATATAGATTCATGACGAGGATTTCTCTTGGGCAGGTACGTAAACAAACCAGTGGCATTTGTCATCATAGGGACCGCACTATCTCTAAAACATGTTTTTGATTTGTAACTGAATATTTTTGGTAATAAACTTTGAAAGTACGTGAAAACAGAATGACAAATATAATGCTTTGCATTCATACGACTTTCTCTACAGATTATCCCTTCATATGTAACTGTGTACCATTTTTTACGAAAGCCTATTTATATAAGTATATTTACTTCATGTTAATTGAGCTAAAATTGCAGAAATAATTCGAGTATAAATTACTTGTAAGTTTACAGAGTATAGAGGACCAAAGCATTAGTTAAATATTTAAAATAGGATCGCTAAATACCTGAATTGTGTAGTCTTTTAACGACATCGCGAGAAATAACACTCAAAAACGAGAAAGTATTTAAAATTCAAACCAGCAATAAAGGATATCTCGGAAATGTCTAAGCTTTTGGCAACTTATTTAACTATGTTTTGCATTTTAGGTAAATGTACAAGTTTTATTTAGCAAATTCTTGTCTTTTTCTTAAAATTTACATGCTATACAAAATTAAACGAACGTTCTAGAAAATTCAAGATTAGCATTTTGTTTGTCATGTAAATATCTTAAATGCATGTCATTTATTAATTAAAAATGTTAAGGGAAGTTTTAGAAAATATTTTGCAATGTGGATTGTTGGAATGTTTTTAAAAGTTTTTGTGTTGAATCTTTGTAAAGTGCCTGCCTTGGTAGCATTGATGGTAGCGTGTCTACCTCATGCTCTAGAGGTCCCGAGTTCAAACCGGTCAGATGGGTTATCTGGATCAGGTATTTTTTCCTGAGTTTTCCTTATCCTAAAAGACAAATGTCGGGTAACTCTAAGTTCTGTGGACCATGTACTTATTTGAGGATCATTTCACCTATTCATTCATCGTCCGATATGACTTAACGTTGGAGCACGTAAATTTAAAAAAATTCTTTGTAAAGTACTGAACATTAATACTTAATGTAGCAAATGCCCAAATTTTAATTTTTGTGTTACGCTGTACATACACAGAGTAAACTAATATTTTTGAGCAAGAATCTCAAATAATGTATTTCTGGCGAAATCTAATATAAACTTCTTGGTTAAAATGTCATACCTCTGCTACCTGCTGAGTATATGGTACAATAAGTAGGTATAAACTGACGTAAGTGCTAAAAGGTAGCCTTAAAAATGCTGTTAAATGAATTACGGCTTCTTTTTGTCACCAAATTGGACGGGATGAAGCGCAGGTGAAGCAGTGAAATCATGAAAATGAGCTGTTACTAACTCACAGCTATCTTACAGTCATAATACCTCTTTTAATATACCAGTTGTCGATTAAAGAAGGACAGTAAACTGATGTCTATGTGGTAGTGTAAGTCTGAAAACAAACGCAATTTCTAATCTCGAGAAGCGTTAAGCAAGAGGTTAAAAGTGAAAACCGACTAGGAACGTGAAGCGCCTAAAATTCTATCCGCTAGGCTTCCTGCCAAACAAATCTGTTAAAGAAGTTGCCGCAAGGAATAGGAGACCAGTTGACTTTTTTACATGTTAATTAGAACTAAGCCACTCAACACCTTCTGGACGATTTACTTGCCTTTTTCATCTGCTGACACATTTTATGCGTGTGATTATGTTTCCGCATAACTTAAGGGATAAATATAGTAAATGTAAACATTTGCCTAATAAATTTTCTTGGAGTACAGCTGTAGCAAATTTAATATTTTCAGAGTGTCGGGTGTCAAAGGAAATTGTTAGTGGTTAGCTTACACCACCTTTGCAATTATAAAGAAAAATTAATGGTATGAGGATTGATTTTATGTGAAATTATTTGAATATAATTATTTCCATTGGTTTTCTAACTACGATCAATATTTTACAGTGCATTCAGTAATATTTTTCTTATTAAATTAATGATTAGATTAAGTTAATTGATGAAAATTATTCATTTCTTCACACTAGCCGTATACAGGCTAAAGTATTGGATTGATAGAGTTGACATGAAAAATTCAATGCCACGGCCGGGATTTGAACCACGGATCTACTGGTTTTCGTCCAGTTGCTCTTACCCACTGAGCTACCATGGCCATTTTGCCATCGGCCATGGCAAATAAAGTGTGAAGAAATAAATAATTTCCATCAATCAACTTAAAATAATAGGAGTTCAATGATGAAGCCTGGGACTCAATTACTTACAATAGTAAGTCACCACAAACGGTGTATCTCGAATACGAGAGCCCCTAGTGGTGTACTTGGGAAATATATGAGTCAATTGGAGCATTTAATGTCATGACGGCAAATTGGCCATGGTAGCTCAATGGGTAAGAGCGACTGGACGGAAACCAGTAGATCCGTGGTTCAAATCCCAGCAATGGCTTTGAATTTTTCATGTCGACTCTATCAATAATGATTAGATGTTGAAGCGATGAAGTTGGTATATTCATCCATCCTTCCATCTCTCTCTCTCTCCCTCCCTCCCTCCCTCCCTCCCTCCCTCCCTCCCTCCCTCCCTCCCTCCCTCCCTCCCTCCCTCCCTCCCTCCCTCCCTCCCTCCCTCCCTCCCTCCCTCCCTCCCTCCCTCCCTCCCTCCCTCCCTCCCTCCCTCCCTCCCTCCCTCCCTCTATCCATATGCGTATGCAATAAATGCCTTGAGGATTAATTTCTTTGTATTGAATGTAACCCTATATCGATGCACCGATTGCCGCCAGATTTTGTAGAGGTAACTTTTCATGCAAGACAATAATGGACTTGAATTTTTTATGCCACCCACAATATTCATTTTGTTCTTATACCCAGAGAGTGTCTGGTGCGAGAGAATGATGGGATTCACACCTTATAATTATGAATCATTTTGCTGCTATAACATAGAATAATGGTGCATAGAACATTCTGCACGGTGGGGTCCTTAGGAAGATGGGTATAACCTAGAATCCTTTACTCCTATATTACAATTTAATGGCAATCTGAAACGCTTATCGCTTTTAAAATTAAGAAGATGGGTATTCTGGATACTATTTTCCCCCTAAATTTGTTTTTCTTGATAACTTATCTCAGTTCACTTTGAATAATAATTCTTAAATGTATTATTTAAAGTAAACCTTAAAAGGGGGAAAGCTACTGTAAAAATATCTCTTTGTTAGATTAATTAATTTTGCGTTGACGGAAGTGTAACTGATGTTTTAGATTTTACATCGCTTTATCAGTAAGATATTCAGCAAATATAATTTGCGTGTTTAAACATATTTGTGTGTGCATATATTTGAATATAATCACTTGGCCTCAACAAAGTGTGGAGTATTTGTATTACTTTGCGTCATAATCACATTTCAATTGTGGAACGAAACCATTAGCATTTCTGTACTAACTAATCACACTGCTCTGATGTACACAAGAGCATAACGTCAGAAACAATAGGTATAAATTAAAACCAATATACCTTGTTGCTACTTTGGCTTACATGACACCCTGGTCTTCTGCTCTGCCAGGTAGCTCTTAACCTCCATGCCTCCTTGTTACTTAATTAGTCCTATTCTTCCCCCTCATCTTCCTTTCTTATATTCTTTATATTTATGGCCCATTTTTCTTTTACTTTCTGCAAGAACTCACCAATACTTCTACCTTCTTTTCCTCCCTGCCTGTTAACATTTTTATAGCTACTATCTCCTTCTCTACTTTCTCCCATTTTTCCTCCCAAACCTTTTTTCCTGCACATTGCAATCTCCTCGCATTCTGTTACATAGTTTTCTATGCTTTCTTCCCCCCACCCAATTCACAAATTCACTTTTCCCTACCACTTACCCTCTTAAAAATATTGTTCCTGTTCTCATCCAAGCTAACTGTTCTCTCTTGCCTATTACAGTAATCTGCATATGCTTCTCTACCCAATTTATTTTTATTTGCTTGAAACTGTAATGATTTCATATTTTATAGACTTCCACATATTTCCTGTCTTTCTATCTTCTCCATTCTGCAGTTTACAAAAAATACCCACATCACTTGTATTCCTTTCCTCTAATCTCCATATATCTACCATTCCTATTTTTTACCTAATTTCTCCTATCTCTGTCCACCAACTATTTGAGTTCTCTAAACCTTTTTGCTGTCTCATGCATAATTTCATAATTTCCCGTTCTTCTTTGGTCAAACACCTATACCAGAATTTTATTATTCTTTCCATTATATATAATGTGTGTTAGTGTGTGTATGTGTGTGTGGATTTAATATTTATAAATACATATCGTGGTAAACATACACAAAAATAAGCATAAGAGCAAAACGAGAGACACCACTGTCAGTGAGTAATTGCTCCAAAGTCAAAGAGGCCAATATGACCTTAGAAGTTAAAGGGTGGTAAATAAATGAGAAAAAGGAGAAAGCTGTATCCCTGCAATTTTCTGATAAGAATCATTAAGTCTGTTTCATTCTTGTGAATACAAACACACTTGGAATTGGATTATGGACAAAGTTCCTCCAGCAATGTGTAAATATTATTAAAATATGTCATACAGGAATCCTCCTGTATACAATACTTAGTAATGAGATGTCCTTGTATACTAATTTCAGGAGACAAATGTGTTAGGAACTATAGGCAAATATAATTGTGATATATAATAACAGAAAGTGATATGATTTGGATTTCTTCAGTTTAAACTTCTGAAACACCTGCTTCCGACAAAGTTTAGGAGTTTTGTTCTACATAATTTTAATTTATGTTACAATATTGCAAATGACCTAATCTTGAAAGTTCCAAGTGGAAGAAATACAAAGATGTATGCAGTTTTTCTCTTTAGTATTTGTTTAGTGAAAATAGCATAATGGATGAGTCAGTTTGTTTTATTAAATACTTAGATAAACTACTTTAGCTTTATTTATGGTTAAAGGCTAGTGTATTTATTTGATGTTTAACATTTATTTAGCTCAAGCTTAAATGTGTAGGTTTAACTAAATACCAAAATGTTCGCTGTGAATACATAAAAGAAAATCAAATACTAATGCTAACAAAGGCTACAATGGATAGAGTCAACATGAAAAATTCAATGCCGTGGCCGGGATTTGAACCACGGATCTCCTGGTTTCCGTTCAGTCGCTCTAACTCATTGAGCTACCATGGCCAACGTGCCGTCCTGACATCAAATTCTCCATCTAACTCATATATTTCCCCGGTAAATCACTAGGGGCTCTCGCATCCGAGAGCCATGGCATTGAATCTTTCATGTTGACTCTATCCATCAAACATGTAGTAAACTCATGAAACAGATAAGCTTTGATTCATGTAAAATGATACGCACAAAGATATGTACAATTCAATATTTGCCTTGTCCAGTGGATTCCTGGTAATGAGAACTTTTTGTGATATCATTTTACATGAATCAAAACTTATCTGTTTCGTGAGTTTACTACATGTTTGATGGATAGAGTCAGCATGAAAGATTCAATGCCATGGCTCTCGGATGCGAGAGCCCCTAGTGATTTACCGGGGAAATATATGAGTCAGATGGAGAATTTGATGTCAGGACGGCACGTTGGCCATGGTAGCTCAATGGGTTAGAGCGACTGAACGGAAACCAGGAGATCCGTGGTTAAAATCCCGGCCATGGCATTGAATTTTTCATGTTGACTCTATCCATCAAAAACCTTAGCCTATATACGGCTAGTGTGAAGAAATGTTTAATTTTCATCAATTAACTGGAAAAAGGCTACAATATTGATGTTACAGATGCAGCTGGGATATTTTAATATAGTGAAAGCAAATGGAAATAAAGGTAACAGTATTTCAATTTTTTCTCCCATAGACTTAAACTTGATGTAAATAAAGATTCATTAATAATATCCAATTACTTACATAGTCTGTGTTTAGAAGGAATTGAGCAAGATAACTTAAATATATATGCTACTTTTATCCTTTCAAGTTTTTTCTTGGAGACCTCATCATTGAGGTAAAAAATGAAACGTTTTAATTTATTGTAGCCACAAAAACTGCGAATTAAACACAGATTTAATTTTTGTTTTCGTTAAAAGTTTGGGTAATTAAAGGTTTTTATTCTGTATCTGGTAATTAGCAACAAATATACATATTTAGTTTCTACGTTAAGTGTGTATAAGTATGTATTTAAGCTAAATCACTCATTTTATTTGATTCCTTTGTTCAAGCAAGTGCTTTGGCTCTAGTTTCTTTTCTTAATTCGCAGGAAACACAAGAAATAACACACTTGCGAAATGAATACCTCAGCTAAAAGATAAACCATTCCCGCAGTATAGATCGGCGCTTTTGGAACTTCACCGCATCTTCTGCTATGAGACAAACTCTGCAGTGTGTTGTGAGTGCCGGCTTGCTAGTCATACAAATCAAGAGAAATCCATAAATTAAAATAGGTAGAAAATATCATTTGACACAATGGAAATTTTCTAACAAGACTGTCCTACATGTTTCTGCATTGCCAGGCATCTATCACATCCAGAAGCATTTGTCGCTTTTTTCGATCTATGAACCTTTCGGTTGGAAATATTTCCATATGTTCTCCATAATGCAGGACTTGTTTCTTTATTTTTCGTTTCCGGGAAATGTTAATGCAAATTCCGTTCAGCGATTCGACCACATCCATAAAGCAAATGACATGAAGAGGATTTCAATTTCGGTAGAGATTGATTTGCCAGCGAGCGCGGGTATGCATGAGTAAGTATGAGAGCCAAATAGCAGTTCGTGCTGCAGGGTAGATAAACAGAACAGTTGGCAGAGTTGTTTTGTTGCAGCTGTTAGCAATCAGCGTTTTGGCATGCACAGCTGTCTATAGCGAGAGTGTCGAAATTCTCTCGTTCACTTGGATTAACTGTATTGCTGCTGCAGAAGTCGTTTACAAAATGCTTTATATCCTTACAATCACCTTCATTTATTTCCCTACCCCAAAGAGAGAAAGAGAACCCCACAACATTCGTACGTTTCCAATTTGTTCAGCGTTTGTTTTTCCAGTGGAGTGAGGATACTTTATCACACACATATCCAATATACAGGGTAAATCAAAAGCCGTGTAAAAGGAGTAATTACTTTATCTAGAAAAGGGATTTCAAGATATCAATATCATCATCATTGTTATCATCATCGTCATTATCCAAATAAAGAATAGACCATGAATGATCTGTTCCGATTTCAAACTAAAATTGTTCTATCCATCTTCTGGCAGGTGTTTCTCGACTTCGTTGTCCTCTTGGCCCATAACTAAATGTTCTTTGGTAAATCCTATTATGTTCCATCCTGTAGACGGGGCTGTACTATCTTTTTCTGTACGTTACTATTTTGTCTCTTGATTTAATTATTCCCAACAGTTCTCGAATATCTACACTCTTCTGTTTGTCCATTAAAGTACAACCTACAACATGTGCTGATTGTACCTTTCCTTTACGAGGCGTGTGCCTCAGTTGTTTCGTGTTCCCCTTTTTATCCGTGTGAGCGCGTGAAGGTTGCTTTGGTTCCTCTCTCGGACAGCTCTCCGGGCTGACGAGACAAGGTAGTCGGGGCTTTCCTTTCATAGCGCGCGCACGGTGATTTATAACTGTCTTAGCTCCTGGGTGCAGTTCAAAATCATGTAATTGCAGGTGTTAGAGTGAAGTTTTAATGTGTAAAAAGTTTAACTTTCGAGGAAGTTTAAGTTAAGTGTAACTGTACAAGCAAGCTGTCAGTGTGAATAAGAGATTTATTAAAGCTTTTAAATTATCGAAGTAAGTTGTATAATTGTACCTTAGCCTCCGGGTACAGTTCAAACAAACCTCAGAAATTTCATTTCCGTTACTTCCAACCATCTTAAAGTATCTTTATTTAGTGTCCAACACTCAGACCCGTATAACAGATCTGGAAGTGCTAAAATTTCATAAAATATCAATAGGGCTTCTTTGCAAGCTTTCTTTGATAAAGTTATAACTGTCCCACATATGTTTTAGATTAATTAAGTTTTCCATTTATCGTTTGTTTTATCGTTGCCAATGAAAACTCCTAAATACTTCAAATCCATAACTTGTTATACAGGTTCATTATCAATCACAGTTTTAGCTCCAACAGGGTCTTTTCCATGAAATGCCATTAATTATTCAACTGGAAATTTCAGATTATATTCAATAGCCACTGCAGTTAAATTATAAATAGCTCTTTGCAGATTGTCTTCTGTAGAACTATTTAGTAGTCCGCAAATGCTAAAGTGGCCATATTTATATTATTAATTTTAAAATTTATACTTAAAGTAGTTTGCCATTTAGGTCTAAATAAATATTAAATAATGCGGGTGAAAGTGGGCATCCTTGTCGGTCACCTTGATTTATTTCGACGTCTTCTTCTGAGATTTTATTTCAACTTTTTACTTTTATCTTTGTTCCCAAGTACAGAGTTTGTATTGCACGTATTACATGGTTAGGGAAATCTCTCTACTTCATAATTTCCAACTTATTATACTCCATGAAGGCTGCGTGAAGTGAAAGATTATGCTCCTTCCGTTTTTCAATCACTTGTGCTAATGTAAAAGTGCAATATAAGTGGGATCTACCATTTCTGAAACTATGTTGATTTTGCAAGAGGTTTGCTTCATTTATATTTTTTATTCTATGCTGAAATGTTTATCATAGATCTTATAACCTGTAAGGCAGCGCCGTGGCTCAGTGGTTAGACCGCTTGGCTCTCACCAAGGCAGTCCGGGTTCGATCCCAGGTGACCGCAAAGTGAGATTTGTGGTGGACAACACGGCGCTGGGGCAGGTTTCCTCCGGGATCCCCGGTTTCCCGCGCCATCTCATTCCACCGGTGCTCCACCTTCATCTCATGTGTCATCAGTGTCATCGCCTGCAGTGCCGTATGTATTAAAAGCGGGCGTTAAACGCTACACATTTCATTTTATAACCTGTGTTTAATAAACTAATGCCTCTTTATTCTCACAGTCAGTTTTATTATCTCTTTTGAATATTGGAATTGGCTTTCATAAAGTACGAGTATGAAAACTAAAGTGGAAATATTTCTGAAAATTTTAATATATTTACAATAAAATATAACGAAAAATCTGTTATATAAATTGTACCGACTTCTGTAAATATGATAATTTAGTTTTTATTTACAAGTAGGGGTATATAACGTCATAACACACACACACACACACACACACACACACACACACACACACACACACACACACACACACACGTATGTGTATCACATATGTAAACGTGTATTCGGTTGGATAACAACTTTTCTATGTAGGCTCAGCATCTTTCCTTTCATTCCATATTACACTTTACATGGAAAACGTTTATAAAATGTTAATGATTTCAAAAAATGACCAACAATTTCTATTAAATTACTAAATGTTTAAGATAGTTATAATAACAGGGTTAGCAAAGTCCCACGATGCATTTCAACAAGACCAGTAGACACAGTAACCATTGATGGAAACGTCTAGAGCACACGGAACAATATACGACCTAGACCAACTTATCACTATATCTACTATGAAAATAAAATAGAAACAGATATGGCAGAAATCTGTGAAAGGGACTTCTGGGAACTTAAATTCATACTCCTGAATAAATTAATAAAGCGAAAGCCCAGAACTGAAGCCCTACCGTCACTCCTATACTACTCTATCTCTAACGAACAAACAAAATAACTTGTTAGAGATCCATAGAAGAAAATGGAAAGAAAAGCTGACGTGCATTTTACTTCGGACAAAGTTTTGGAGTGAAGGCTCCGAGAATGTTGAGAGCAGGCTGCAATAATCACATGAAAATGGACGGGACATGTCGCAAGGTTTCATTACGACAGATGGACTTAAATGGGATCCATACACTCGAGGCAAAAACAGAGAAAGGTCAACAACTAGATGGGCAGACGACTAGTCGGGCCACAGGATTCAGTCTTGCAAACCTGTAGAACTGTTTAGAAGGACTATGGAAGTCAACTAATTAAATATGGAAAGAAAATAGTAAACTTAATCTAGGTTAATTTTAACAACTATTATTGGAAGTGAAATCCAATATGTCCAAGAACTATCGTAATGTTCACAGTAATGATCTCTAATCACCTGGAACACCTCACCACATGAGTCTTTCTCTTTGTCTATTATATATCACACACAGTGTAATGAAAAACCAATGTCAAATTCTTTGTTTGCGTGTTAGAGCCTCCAAAACGGGGAAGAGGGATATCTGCTGGCAAATAAACTGTAGATTCTGCGTCAAGTTGTGTTCATTTGTTTATCAATGGTATCACCTCATATTTTGCGCAATACACAACAGTCCTTAATCACACATACAGCCGACGCTGTGTTTCGGTATTACTATATTTAATATTTCATTTATGTCAAGTGACAATGAACAATTAGGGCATCTCATGTACGTGGAAACCCTGAGGAATACAAGAGGGACTTGGCAGCTCCATAACCATTACTCAAACTGTCAGCCCACATCATGTTTTCAAAATTGGTTAAGAGTTTGAATGAAACAGGCAGTTTACGTCCTAATAAACATCTCGGACACGCCCCATACGACACCTGGCACTTTTTTTCAAGTGATCGACATCATATAACTAAGCGATGTACAAATTACTCAAATTCAGCGGAGCCGTTTACTTCGTTGGACTGTTTCCTTCAGTTCTTTTTTTTTGTAATTTACGTCCTCCAACGTTAAGTCATATCGGACGTAGAATGGAATGGGTGAAATGATACTCAAATGAGCCCGGGGTCCATGGAGCTTAGAGCTACCTGACATTCGTCTTTTAGGATAAGGGAAAACCTCGGAATAAACCTTATCTAGGTAACTCGCCCTGACCGAGATTCGAACTCGGAACCTCTTGGGCGTGAGGCAGACATGCTACCAACACGCCACCGAGGTGGGCGTTTCCTTCAGTGGGACGATACATTGGAGAGGATTTTTCAGTTATCCAAGTTTACAATGTATGTTGGGAAGGAAAGTTAGATGTGTATTACATCTAAAATCATTGCACTGATCACTGCCTTACGAATGTTGAGAGCAACTGACACTTGCTGTTGATATAGTCGAATCTAACTGAGGTGTCGATTTTTCTAATCTTTAATAACGATTAATGAAGATAAAGGACTATACAAATTATAAGAAGAATCAGGTCTCGACGGAGAAGTGAAGAGGAGATACATTATTCCAGATGACGAGTTGGAAGCAGAAGGCTCAGTTATAAAGGAAGAAGTGGAAGACGAAACAAAAACAAACGAGTAGAAGAAGAATTAGGACTTCAACCAGCAGCGGATCCAAGAAGAAAAAGACCTAGAAGAAAGAGTAATGAAACAAATAAGGAGTATATCGAAAGAATCATCATAGAGTTGACATTTAGAACAGATGTATCTGCTCACCTCTGATGTTGCTGATAAAACAACATGGACTATAATACGAGAAAAAAATACTTGAGGGCCTTAGTTTGGTAAATAGGGCAAACTTCATGATATAGGATAGATATGAAATTTAAAATATTATACCTTTTACTTTTTGTAAAAGAAGTTGACATGGATATCTATAAACGTAGTTATGTTATGGAAATAAATTCAAAGACTGTTATTAGGTTCTGACATCATGTTTTCAATTGTTAAGACTGTCTGGAATTCCAATGTAGTTCATAGGTTAGTTAGGGTTACTAACCAGATATAGTGTTAATCTCCACATTATAAAGACATCTATAATTTAATGTGATCAAGGAAAGAACAGATGAAAGATGAAAGAAAGATGAGAAGGCATAGTCTCAAGAACCTGAATAATAGTTATGCAGAGTTTTTTTAATCGTTAATAAGCTGTCAACCAAACTACAAATTCTCAATGTTCGTTTCCTGCAGTTAAATACTTGGAAAATAAGCTGATTAACCAATCTTAGTTCACGAATAATGCAGGGAACTTTGGTATTTGAAATATGCTTTTAAGTTGTTCAGGGAAAATGTATTTATTTTGCTGTTTATATATATATATATATATATATATATATATATATATATATATATATATATATATATTATAAAGTCTATATTTATTTTGATTACTTTGTCCTTCTTCTCCGAAGAGTATAAGCAGTTTCTTTAGAGTACTTGAAGACATCATGCAAGTCTGATATTTAATGGAAAACACAATTGTGTTTATTTTCTCTGTAGCAAATACATTACAACGAAATTGTTAACTGAACCTAACGTATATTGGAATATATGTCCCTTGATACTTCATATGTGCACTTAGCATTCGATAATCTTAAGCACCTCGCTGTTTGCTTCAGGTTTATAGTCAGGGTCTTGTAGAGCACTTAGACGGACCTAAACAGGTATTGACCAGGTTTAATAGGCTAATGACCCGAATGAGCCGTCATGTTAGCCTACAAGACTTATCTAATGTAGCGTACCGACAACTTTCTGTACAAGCTACACTGCGCCATCGACGTTACGCTCAAGTAATCACACTTCCAGATCCTTTTTCATGTCTGCAATGTCTGGATCAGAAGATAATAGATTAATGAATCTTTTTGCTTCCTTCTAAAAGGTACTTGCACCGTAATTGACCCCAAGAGGAGATATTACATCAGCTTCGCTTGCGTTCAAGAGGCCGCATCGTCAAGTGTCAGTCAAATCTTTTATTAGCAACCTGTTTCCATTCCAAGACGTGAAGACAAATTACTTTTGGAGGCTTTAAAAGCCAGAGCACACTTTCTCAGCTGGAGGCGAAGGATAGAATCGCCATTGTGGGCAGGAGAACGTGTAAAATTAGCTTGCAAACACACATACACATACGCTGTCCTTCTTCAAAGTTCTGACAAGTATCAGCTAACGTGCTTCACACTCAGGAGATCCGAAAATAATTCTATCAGCCAAAAGAAATGAGGCAGCAAATACGCGTGGAGCCGCGTTAAAAATATTGATGCAATATGATATAGTGCCAAGAATTCTATAAGAACTCTGCAGGCTTGCCTCAAGGTCCATGTTGTTTTCCAACGTCTAGTATCTCTTATAAATGCATTGTAGACATCCTTTTTCCAGCTGCGCCACATAAAATTGGATATTTCTGTAGAATAACACAAACCTGTGTTCAGACAGAACCACATGCCTTTTATTGAATAGGCTACTGCCTCAAGAAATATATGAACATTTACTGGAATAGATTTAAATAACGATATGAAAGCTCTGATGTCAAATTTATATCATTCATTTTTTTAAAACTATTCATAAAAATTCCATTTTTATATCTACATTGCATTAATCGGGCTACACGTTTGCAGAAATAGGCGAATTAGTAAAATTTTGATAAACACAAAATATGCCTTTTTTATTGGTACGAGAAACACATGAATGACAGCTTGAACACTTAAAATGTAGTTATAAATTATTTGAAAATATCAATGTTTAATACCACAAACATGTGTTTGAATACATATTTTAGTTAAGTATAATTTTTCGCATAAGAGGTTTATCTGTATTTCTTAATGTTTATCAATTCGAATTCATCTGGAATGCAAAGGACTTGCAGACTTGACAATAAACAAAAATGTATATTTTATTAGTGAGTAAAAAATTGTAAACCTTTTCTAATTCAAACCGTCAGAGGCATTTTTGATACCTTAAAAGCTATAGAATTGTTTTCCTATAAAAGGCAACTGGGTTGGGTTATTTTTTTGAAAATTTCTGTTTGTTTCTTTTGAAGGTGGTGAACTTAAATATTAGTTATATCTACCTCCTTTCTATCTCTCACTCACTTACACACATGCACATGCGCAGACACACAAACTTGAAAGTGTGCCTTGTTCTAAAATTGCCTATCTATATCAGTGTTTCCGGCTATCGAAATTTGAGTGTAATAATTTTCTTAAGAAAGAAACTAAAAGAGTAAAAACAGGAAAAACTTATAAATAGAGATAGTAGATAAAAATTAATTAAATATCCGTAAGTTTTCTTAACTGCACAACCCACAGATTGTAATCTTTGCCAACATCTACTGAACTCTGTGTCTTCCAATTCATTTACTCAATTTTGTGCATAAACCATATTAATTACAAAATGTTGCAAAATTTATCAAGTAACAGACATTTTAAACAACAGTAGTTTAGTGCTATCGGAATATACGATTCTCCAATTAGAGTATCTTACCAACATTTTAATTTGGTGACTGCACTGCCGTTTGGAGATAAAAAACGAAAATTCAAATCTCATGACATTTCATTTGTTCCAACCTTGCTGCATTATCAGTTCAACCAAAGTGTGTTTAACCACTTCATTACTAGTTTTACCACTATAATTGTTAAAATACTCCAAAAATCGTAGCAGTACACATGATGCAAAGACATCCCAAGTCTATACAAGCAGAGGAAAAGGGGAGACATATTAAGCTCCTGTTTATGTTTGGAATCCTCTCTGTCTCACGCCGAACGATGGTCGTGATACCACTGTTATGTGAACCTTGAAATAAGAGCGGACTTTAAATTCTATTGAACTGGTACACTAGTTAATATTTGATAATCTTTCATTAATCAAATTAAGCTACTCATTCAATTTAGTCTAAGGTTGTGGTAAAACATAACTTTGCTAGTTACATTAAGAATTAAGGAAGAGATTCACAGAAACCCTATCAAGATTGAGAAATAAAAGATATCCTAATCGATTAACCTTACCACCTATTTGATCTAGACTATTGATAATTTTTGTATTTTTAAAATACCATACCATTTAAAATACCGAAATTTATTAATTCACTACCAATATTATACTTGGCAAACAGCTCTGAAAATACAAGTTTAAATATTTAGATACAATTCTGTCAGTTAATTGATTTTCACGCGTTCAAACCTCGAATATTTCTAGGATTGGATTTATTTTTGAGACATCGATGTTTCAGATTTAACATTTTCTTCTTTCCGACGCTGAAGTTGAAGCTAGTGGCTTTTGCCTCCGTGGGGTAAGTATAATACGAACTGTAGGAGTATATAACAAACTTCAAGGATAGATCTTCCAGACTGTATCCAAAAACTGTCAGAATAGGTGCAAGATGAGTGCTTCGAAGTGGATTGCAGTCAAATTACAATTATATAAATCATGTAATTTATTTACTGTTCCCTTGATCAAGTTGCAAACTTTATTGATTGCACATGGTAACTATAAAATCCCATTCATAATGCCGGAATAGCTATATAAACAGTTTTGTGTTGTATTCACAGTTGTTACTCTGCAAAAACCTTACAAAAACCTACCTTTTGTTAAAACATATAATCTTTAGGCATTTCATTGAAGAAAAGTACAACAGCTGAAAGGATAGTAAAATTTGTAAAAAAAAATTGGTCCATATTTAATGGCTTTGAAATTTCATGCTCCTTGCATGGAAATGAGAAGAAAAACGAATAACGACGTACCACTTGAGAGCACGTGCTATAAGGTAAGAATAATTCGCCTCCGACGGCACAATTTTCCCCGGCGACTTTCGATTCTCTAAGAGAACCCGTGGAACGGGTCACCATACGTTTTACTAACCCTGTACCGATGTATGAGTTTAGGACCGATTTGAAATAAGTTTTATGTGAAAATTATGTAAGTAATGTATTTTAATTCTTAAAATGCAGGTTCTGCAGATGATACCACGACACACTAGGAACTGGTGTAAAAATAGTTTAAGGGTAGATTGAAAGCTCTGTCCCGACAATCTTAAATATAATATATTAAATTCTCTTGATCTAAAAATATGAGGATTGAAAACTACACATTAACTAATTATAACCTTCAAGTTAAGATTTAGTTAATATTTTAAGAAGCTAATGAAGTAGCTTTATTAAAGATAGTCAAACATCGCGAAAAGTCTATATCAAGCAGCTGTTTAAAAATTGAAATGAGAATTATTACTTTCTTTTATTGCTGTTATTTTGAAAGATTGAAATGTTTACAAAACGAAGATGAATGCCTTTAAAATTTTCTGATCTATTTTTATGAGATTAATTTAGTTATTAAGGAAATTAATCTTATTTCTTAAATCCCACTGTGTTTTATTTAAACTAACGAGATAATTATTTATTTTAAAAATTACCAAATATGTTATTAACACCAACGTATATCCATAGCAGCATTTGAGTTCACTTTTATAATCCTAAGTATTTTATTTGTTTATCCTCAGTACTACCTGATACATAGAATATCATTCACAGAAAGAACTATTCAAACCAAACTCGCATGTTTCGCTAAGAAAGAAACTACATACTGCAGCCGACACACTCTGCAATATTAAAAATTGTTACCAATTTGTAGTGCAAAACTTCCCATAAATTATTACGCTATAATTTGCTTCTCTACTTCAAAGTAAGTATAAATTACGGGTTTCTTTCATTAATTGGGGCAAAAATTAAAGTACAACATAGCAGTGCTATGTTTAGGCTAAATGACAATATATAGTTTGAATTTATAAGCGAAAAATAACTAAATTTCACATTTATTCTCTCCTTAAAGATATGTTCCAAGTAAATGGATTCATTTTAATAGGTAAAACAAATACACTACTTAGCAACTCACGGTTACAGACGAAAACCAATGAAGCATATAAAACACTGGCGAATATTCAACATTTACTGTGAAAACGATCTCTGGCGTAAACTGACTTACCTAGAGAACATCCGCACCTGCTGAAGTCCACTAACTAATTGGGATAGCGTTCTTGACAAGGGCGAAGGTGGACCACGTCTTCTGTACATAACGCGGCAGGCTGTTAAAAATAAACACAATGTTTTGGTGCTATCAAAAGGCGGAGCTTTAATTTAATAAACCTTTGAATATGTACTGCAGTGTGCTGCCAGGAACCTTTCTTTTCGTGTAGGTTAGAGGCGGTAACAGAGAGGAGCAGGTAATTTGCGTCCAGAGTCGAGTCTTTTGTCCATCTTTGAGGCACCCAAGAAGGAGGTATACAACGTATATTTTTTAACAAATTAATTAGGTCAGTTTTGGTACAGAAAATGTAAAACCTTAGTAGCGAAAGAGATGAAACTGCGGTAACGTGAGAGGATCCTGGATTGTGTTGTTAGTTTTCTACTACCACTTTCCCTCCATCATTCCCTGTGTTCATAATTTCCTCAATCCTCATTTGTTTCAGAATTTAAGCGGCGGCGTTCGACATGTTTTGGCTTGGCGGTGATGAAAGTTTCTTCGCAGTATCAGCTGGACTGCTCACTGCTCACCCGCTATCTGTAAGCGGCTCCTTTTTAGGGAAGAGGAAGCTCGGGATTTGAGGGTAGGCTTGAAAAATTAAACCCTATGGGCTTATACAAGCCTATAACGACTTCCGAATGTGGTCGCCCCCTGGATACGCTGGACCAGAAACTAATCTGGAGAGCTCACATCGCAGACCTGTACAACAAGGTTGCTCGCAGGATGGCACTCCTATACGCCCTCTATCACAGAAACTCCGCCTTGTCCCTATCCAACAAACTTCTTTACAAGCAAGTCCTTCGTTCCACCCTCACCTACGCCTACCCAGTCTGGGCCACTGCCACCAAACGCCTCCAAACCCTCCAAAACAGATGTCTCCGTACTGCAGTCAATGCCGATTGGTACATTCCAAACAGAAACATTCACCGCGAGCTATCCTTTCCCCTCCTAGCTGAATACATGCTCTCCCTCTTTCATTTTTTTTTGAATTTCTTTCCCATAATTTCAACGCCCTTATTCATGGTTTCGGGGAATACGATATCGACCCCGGGGAACGATACAAGCAAACCAGGCTCCTTCTCCAAGGAACCTAAACACATCTTCTCTCTTATTATTTTAGTTAATTGATGGAAATTAATAATTTCTCCACACTAGCCGCATATAGGCTGAGATATTTGATGGATAGAGTCAATATGAGAAATTCAATGCCATGGCCGGGATTTGAACCACGGATCTCCTGGTTTCCGTCCAGTCGCTCTTAGCCTTTGAGCTACCATGGCCAACGTGCCGTCCTGACATAAAATTCTCCAGTTGACTCGTATATTTCCCCGGTACACCACTAGAGGCACTCGCATCCGAGATACACCGTTTGTGGCGACTTACTATTGTAAGTACTTTAAGTCCCAGGCTTCATCATTTAACTCTTATTATTTTAGTTAATTGATGGAAATTAATCATTTCTCCACACTAGCCGTATATAGGCTAAGATATGTGATGGATAGAGTCAACATGAAAAATTCAATGCCTTGGCCGGGATTTGAACCACGGATCTCCTGGTTTCCGTCCAGTCGCTCTTAACCTTTGAGCTACCATGGCGAACGTGCCGTCCTGACATCTTCTCTCTATTCCAAATTCCTCATCATAAAAACAATAATAAAACATACAAAATAAAAATAAAAAACTCCCTAAAATGCCACCGTTTATCACAATCTTAATAGGACAACCCCCATTGAACCAGTGAAGAACCTAGTCCTGGAATGGTTTCTGTTGGAAGGCCCCGTTAAGACTTGGTGGTAATCCCTTCCAGCGACACTTACTCTGCTTGCTTTTCCCCCTGGATCTCAAGCTCATGCTTTCCCTCCTAAGGGACGCGTTCGAAACATGACGGCTGATTGGCCTAAGAGTGAAGTCCTATCCTGATTTCTCAGTTCCCTTGTTTATAATATATACATATACATAAACACAAAGAAATGGGAGAAACTACAAGTGGTTTTTAGCTTCTTTTACATAGAAGATGTTGCACCGCTTTCATTAAAAACTTTGAGGCGTTTTGGTTTCTCAAACTTAAGTCCCAGTTCGATTCTATGGAAATATTTATTTATCAGAATCATTTCCTTTCATCCTCAAGAGCTTGAAAGTGTGTTTATGGGAAGGAGTGTGTTAAGAGTTAGTTTTTTAAAAAGCAATATTTCAACGAGTAATAAAGCTTACGATGAACTCTCGCTATTGAATTTTTCAATGGAATGTAACCCTTCTTCAATTGAATGCGGGTAAGTAGTAGTGAAGGAAAACTATTGTCACCATGTGGCATTGTTGAGCTGCCGCGACAAGCCGGAGCTGGGCGCGTGGGCAGGAGAGAAAGAGACAGAGAGAGGCTCCAGATTGTTCGGCCCATTGTTGTTGCCGAGAAATGTCTCGGAAAGTCTGCGCCATTCTAGAAACAATGGCAGGGAGGTATAAATACCCCACAAGGTGTTAGAAGCGGCAGTTGCGTGATGGTTATTGACACAGTCGATGTTTGAAGTGTACCGCAGTGGTTTCTTTCATTTGTTTTCGTGCGGCAAAGCATCAGGTCGACGTTGAAGACAGATGATTGTCAATTTAACGTCTTTTGACTGCAGCAAAAGTTGTTTTAGATGTCTGAAAGTGGATTTCCGAATATAAGTAACCCACGCAGTCACAATATTAATATCGTCTAATGAGCCACTCCGATGTGTTTTACGTAACTCAAATTGTAAGACGTACAATCTCTCTCTCTCCTTGTCTCTCATGCAAACATTTAAAAAAATCTATTTTTGGATTTAGTGTACTTTAAACTTGATTTTTCGGTGACGCTTACGTTATCCAATTTTTGGTTTGAAAAAAAGTATGTTTAAAAAGGAAAACATAATATCCGTTTATTTATTATGAAAAGCAATACCATCTAGGATTGAGAGTATATATCGATACTATGAATATTCCATCACTAACCAAGCCTGAACTTCATCAACGCAAAATTACTTGGTCGTTTGCAACCATACAGTTCGTAATCACGGGAAGAAATTGATTTCCTTGGAAACGAGAAATAGATGAGAACTTGAAGCAATGTTAAAACCCGTTTCCTGTCTTGAGCGCTCGGTATGACGTCAGAAGCCGCAATGAATGTCTTTGAAATTTATGTCCGTCGTTTGGAGAAGGGAAAACGTAAATTATTTTCCCGCTGTTACATTTGTCTCTTTGGGACAACACAAGTATTATTCCTTTGCGATAAGAATGTAGCAAATGTGTTTTACTAGATTGTCTTTGCACACTAGAGGGTGTGAAATGTTTGTGGTTCCACTTATGTTGCTATACCTCAAGTTTAACATCTAATTTACCTGTATTTCAGTTTGTGATCTGACGTATCTGTCAGTTTTGCTTTGGAAAACCTTTAAATACGATTAAAAGCATTCTTGGTCATCCTTTTAGTTGTTAAATATGAATGTATTTGGAGTACTGCAGGTAACAGAAAACAGTTGAAATATGAGGGTGGGTCAAAAAGTAATGCCTTCCATTTTTTCTCTTTTAATTGTCAAGAAAATTGAATCCATTTTACATAGCTTGAAAACTACAACATTGACGATTAATTTGTCACTATTCAATATAATTTCCGCCCTTTTCCACAGTTTTGGTCCCCCTTTTAACTAGGGCATGTATTCCACTGTGGTAAAACACTCGGTCTTGCTTCCTAAGCATTGACGCACGGACGTTTTCACGGCCTCCTCATCTTCAAAATGAATGCCATGATGAGCTTCCTTTAGTGGCCCGAACAGATGGAAGTCTGATGGTGCCAGGTCAGGGCTGTCTGGGGGGTGAGATAAGACTTGCCATCCCAATTTCTCAATTTATGCAGTGGTGTAACGGCTGGTGCGTGGTCTTGCACTGTCATGCAAAAAAAAAAAAAAAAAAGGAACATCCGCCATAGTTTTTGTTGGGCGAACTCAGCAAAGACGTGCTTTCAGCTTTTGGAGAGTTCTGACGTATTGGACAGAATTTATTGTGCATACCTGCTCCAAAAAATCAATCATAAGCATACCCTTTGCGTCCCAAAGCACTGTCGCCATAACTTTCCCTGCCGACCTCTGAGTTTTGAATTATTTTTTTTCTTCGGTGACGTTGTGTGATGCCATTTCATTTACTGCATCTTTGATACAGGTTCAAGAAAATGAACCCACGTTTCGTCTCCAGTAACAACTTATTTCCAGAAACTCCTCTCCTTCCGAATTGAAGCGCTACAAGTGTTCAGAGGCTATTGTTTTTCTTGTTTCTTTGTTTTGGGCGGTTAACATTCTTGGTAGCCAACGTGAACAAACTTTTGAGTAACCCAGCTGTTGAATAATCGTCATCACACCGCCTTTACTGAGGGAGGTAATGCGATACAATTCACCTGTTGTTACCCGGCGATCACCACGAATGATGTCATCGACTCGCCTCTGAAGTCTTGTTCATTCGCAATGATTTTTGCAGCTTCTTCCACAACTCGTAAACGTTAAACGACGAACGAAAACGTAGTGCACCAACAATATAGAAGACCTTAAAACACACTTATTTCAAATAAAATAACGTTTGTTAACATTATTCCCCATTATTATTAACATGTCTGACTACTGGAGTTACCTAAAGAGGGCAGCTGTCTGACTTGAGCTATCTATGCTTTCCTTTGGGAAAGCATCCGGCACCGACATAAATCAGGAAACCTAGAGGCGAAACAGGAGAAGGAAGTGGAATGAAAAGGAAATGAGGAAAATGAAATCGTGTTAGGTGGAAAATCATCCCAGGTTACGTGTACTGACCATGAAAAACCATGCAAATTCCAAGTTCAGGATGGACGCTTGATGGAATTCGAACCTAGGACACACCCCACAGAATACTGTGGAGCTATCTTGTTCAGAAACAATGCATAATTATACTTAAATCGTAAATTGTAATTTAAAATGTAGGTATATTCACTATTAAAAGTAAATGTTAAAGAAATAGTTCTTACATATTACAGATACAATATTTTACAGTTCTCTCAATTTTGTATTTCGTTTCATGTTTTTCTAACAAAGAGCTCTTGTTAGTGCTGGTTTTATTAACTCTTTTATTTCTAAATGAAGTAAACCTTTGGTTCTTACTGTACGTGTCTGCACTGCATTAATGACAACTTTGAGACAGTTAAGGTGAATGAAGAAAGACATGATGACAGCAAGTGGGTGCAAAGGAACTTCCTGTCTTCCTATGGGACGAAACGGGGGCCAAAACAAACGTTACAAGAGTTGTTGGCACGGCTTGCCACCAATGTGTGTGTTCCCACCTTTTCTGACACTGGAGCTATGAAGGG
>JAUKNK010000447.1:0-48622 GCA_030765055.1 Mantis religiosa | reverse complement strand
ACAAGCAACTTCTTACTATGCATGTTGCCAATAACGTTGCATTTCACATATTCCGTCATCACCAGTCACTTGTATGTGCATATTTGGATGCAGATGAGTAACATAACCTCAGTTTGCATTTGGGTTACCTGACTGGCTAATTATCACTTAGCTTTAAGCGTGAGAAATGGCAACTCGTAATAAACAAAGCATTATAAGAATTCAGGGCGAGGACACCATACGTAGAAGTACGAGCAACGATTACCAACTTCTTTCTATGCATGATGCCAATAACATTGCATTTCACATATTCCATCATCACCAGTCACCTTTACTTGCATATTTGGATGCAGATGAGTAACATAACCTCACTTACCTCTAAGCTTGAGAAATGGCAACTCGTAACAAACAATTAAACATGCTAAGAACTCAGGGCGAGGACACCAAACGTAGATATATAAGGAACATTTACCAACCTCTTACTATGCATGGTGCCAATAACATTGCAATTCACATATTCCATCACCACCAGTCACTTTTACTTGCAATTTTGGATGCAGATGAGTAACATAACCTCAGTTTGCATTTGGCTTACCTGACCGGCTAATTATCACTTAGCTTTAAGCGTGAGAAATGGCAACTCGTAATAGACAATAAAACATGATAAGAATAAGGAGCGAGGACACCAAACGTAGAAGTACGAGCAACGGTTACCAACTTCTTTCTATGCATGATGCCAATAACATTGCATTTCACATATTCCATAATCACCAGTCACCTTTACTTGCATATTTGGATGCAGATGAGTAACATAACCTCAGTTTGCATTTGGTGACCTGGCTCACTAATTATCACTTACCTTGAAGCTTGAGAAATGGCAACTCGTAATAAACAATTAAACATGCTAAGAACTCAGGGCGAGGACACCAAACGTAGATATATGAGGAACATTTACCAACCTCTTACTATGCATGGTGCCAATAACATTGCAATTCACATATTCCATTATCATCAGTCACTTTTACTTGCATATTTGTATGCAGATTAGTAACATAACCTCAGTTTGCATTTGGGTTTCCTGACTGATTAATTATCACTTACCTTGAAGCTTGAGAAATGCCAATTTGTAATAAGCAACAAACCAACATGCTAGGAATGCAGGGCAGGACACCAAACGTAGAAATACGAGCAACTTCTTACTATGCATGTTGCCAATAACATTGCATTTCACATATTCCATCATCACCAGATTTGGGTTACCTGACCGACTAATTATCACTTAGCTTGAAGCCTGAGAAATGGCAACTCGTAATAAACAATAAAACATGCTAAGAATTGAGGGCGAGGACACCAAACGTAGAAATACAAGCAACTTCTTACTATGCATGTTGCCAATAACGTTGCATTTCACATATTCCGTCATCACCAGTCACTTGTATGTGCATATTTGGATGCAGATGAGTAACATAACCTCAGTTTGCATTTGGGTTACCTGACTGGCTAATTATCACTTAGCTTTAAGCGTGAGAAATGGCAACTCGTAATAAACAAAGCATTATAAGAATTCAGGGCGAGGACACCATACGTAGAAGTACGAGGCAACGATTACCAACTTCTTTCTATGCATGATGCCAATAACATTGCATTTCACATATTCCATCATCACCAGTCACCTTTACTTGCATATTTGGATGCAGATGAGTAACATAACCTCACTTACCTCTAAGCTTGAGAAATGGCAACTCGTAACAAACAATTAAACATGCTAAGAACTCAGGGCGAGGACACCAAACGTAGATATATAAGGAACATTTACCAACCTCTTACTATGCATGGTGCCAATAACATTGCAATTCACATATTCCATCACCACCAGTCACTTTTACTTGCAATTTTGGATGCAGATGAGTAACATAACCTCAGTTTGCATTTGGCTTACCTGACCGGCTAATTATCACTTAGCTTTAAGCGTGAGAAATGGCAACTCGTAATAGACAATAAAACATGATAAGAATAAGGAGCGAGGACACCAAACGTTAGAAGTACGAGCAACGGTTACCAACTTCTTTCTATGCATGATGCCAATAACATTGCATTTCACATATTCCATAATCACCAGTCACCTTTACTTGCATATTTGGATGCAGATGAGTAACATAACCTCAGTTTGCATTTGGGTGACCTGGCTCACTAATTATCACTTACCTTGAAGCTTGAGAAATGGCAACTCGTAACAAACAATTAAACATGCTAAGAACTCAGGGCGAGGACACCAAACGTAGATATATGAGGAACATTTACCAACCTCTTACTATGCATAGTGCCAATAACATTGCAATTCACATATTCCATCACCACCAGTCACTTTTACTTGCAATTTTGGATGCAGATGAGTAACATAACCTCAGTTTGCATTTGGCTTACCTGACCGGCTAATTATCACTTAGCTTTAAGCGTGAGAAATGGCAACTCGTTATAGAAAATAAAACATCATAAGAATAAGGGGCGAGGACACCAAACGTAGAAGTACGAGCAACGGTTACCAACTTCTTACTATGCATGATGCCAATAACATTGCATTTCACATATTCCATCATCACCAGTCACCTTTACTTGCATATTTGGATGCAGATGAGTAACATAACCTCAGTTTGCATTTGGGTGACCTGGCTCACTAATTATCACTTACCTTGAAGCTTGAGAAATGGCAACTCGTAATAAACAATTAAACATGCTAAGAACTCAGGGCGAGGACACCAAACGTAGATATATGAGGAACATTTACCAACCTCTTACTATGCATGGTGCCAATAACATTGCAATTCACATATTCCATCACCACCAGTCACTTTTACTTGCAATTTTGGATGCAGATGAGTAACATAACCTCAGTTTGCATTTGGCTTACCTTACCGGCTAATTATCACTTAGCTTTAAGCGTGAGAAATGGCAACTCGTAATAGACAATAAAACATTATAAGAATAAGGGGCGAGGACACCAAACGTAGAAGTACGAGCAACGGTTACCAACTTCTTACTATGCATGATGCCAATAACATTGCATTTCACATATTCCATCATCACCAGTCACCTTTACTTGCATATTTGGATGCAGATGAGTAACATAACCTCAGTTTGCATTTGGGTGACCTGGCTCACTAATTATCACTTACCTTGAAGCTTGAGAAATGGCAACTCGTAATAAACAATTAAACATGCTAAGAACTCAGGGCGAGGACACCAAAACGTAGATATATGAGGAACATTTACCAACCTCTTACTATGCATGGTGCCAATAACATTGCAATTCACATATTCCATCACCACCAGTCACTTTTACTTGCAATTTTGGATGCAGATGAGTAACATAACCTCAGTTTGCATTTGGCTTACCTTACCGGCTAATTATCACTTAGCTTTAAGCGTGAGAAATGGCAACTCGTATTAGACAATAAAACATTATAAGAATAAGGGGCGAGGACACCAAACGTAGAAGTACGAGCAACGGTTACCAACTTCTTACTATGCATGATGCCAATAACATTGCATTTCACATATTCCATCATCACCAGTCACCTTTACTTGCATATTTGGATGCAGATGAGTAACATAACCTCAGTTTGCATTTGGGTGACCTGGCTCACTAATTATCACTTACCTTGAAGCTTGAGAAATGGCAACTCGTAATAAACAATTAAACATGCTAAGAACTCAGGGCGAGGACACCAAACGTAGATATATGAGGAACATTTACCAACCTCTTACTATGCATGGTGCCAATAACATTGCATTTCACATATTCCATCATCACCAGTCACCTTTACTTGTATTATTGGATGCAGTTGAGAAACATAACCTCAGTCTGCATTTGGGATACCTGACTGATCAATTATCACGTACCTGGAAGTTAAAGAAATGCTAATTTGTAATAAAGAATAAACAAACATGCCAAGAACTCAGGGCGAGGACACCAAATGCAGACATACAAGGAACAGTTACCGAGCATGGTGCCAATAACCTTGGATTTCAAATGTTCCATCAGCACCAGTTAATTTCTCCCGTATCAAGGGGATGCAGTTGCTAAGCATAACGTCACTCTGCATTAGGCAAACCTGAATAATTTCCAATACATTAAAAGTGTGTGATATCCATGCGTCGGGCAAATAGGTTAAGATTAAAAGTTATATTTGGGAGAAATATGCTGATAAATGACATGGATAAGAACCAAACATGGGCGCGCTGTATGTCGTCTTCCTCCTACTGTAAAATGCAGGGGGGACCTCCACGATGAAATGTTGCAGATTGGCTAAAGAGCAGCATAGTTCTGTCCAGCAATTCATAAAGCAGTGTTCAGATAATTGAGACAAATTACACCATTTCCTATAACTTACATGTAACATGCTTGGCTTTGCAGGTCCTGGTGAGATACAGCTACAGAAAACCCTACATAACTTGTGATTGGCACAGAAGAGCGAGTAATTACAGCAACCCTAGAGAAGCACGGGTGACAGTGGACGCCAAGGAAGGAAGACAGGCAACCAGCAAGAAGTGGTAAGTGGACTTGCACATGTTTGCAGATTCTAGAAGATTTGCACGATATTCCACAGCTTAGGAAACATCCCCTATGTTTCGTAGGCTGTGGAATATGGTTTTTTTCTTTCTTTCCTGGAACAGGTGATAATTTAGAGGTTGCATGAAACAGAGGCAAGATTTCTTGCCAGGGTTATACGAGGTTGATTTACACACCTCAGAAGTTGGGCATATCACATGACAGTTGAAGCAGCAGTATTTATGTACATCATGGGATCGTGTGCTAGGGGAGGTGCAGAGGCGATCCAATCAGGTCTCGCCTCTCTGACAGGACTGTTCAGTCTTGTCTGCCCCATTTGCTTGTTTAAAGTAATTCCAAGCATACACACCAACCAATAATGAAATTCATTACAGTGCCTACGCTGTGAAGCATTGTTGATAATTATTAGCAAGTATTGGTGCTCACCTAGTAGCATTCAAGGATAAACATGGATAAACATGAAGCGATCCAATCAGGTCTTGCCTCTCTCTCCCCCATTTGGCTTGTTCAAAGTAATTCCAAGTATTACACACCAACCAATAACCAGTGCCTACGCTGTGAAGCACGGTTGTTTAATTATTAGCAAGTATTGGGAAAATAATTCGAACTGGAGAAATGGAGGTGTTTAGGTTATGTTGAATCCTCCTCATGGCTCACCGTTTGCAGAATTTTGTTGTCTTAGCGCCATTAGAATTTATTAGAAACCGATTCAGTTAGCACATGCAACACACCACTTTACAGGTAAATGCAATATCAACAGTGCAGGACTCTTGATTGGTGCTCACCTAGTAGCATTCAAGGATAAACATGGTCCCATTTGAAAGTTAAAGGGATTGCATATGCTTGGATTAGCAGAGGCACATGGTATCGAGCAACACACGCACACGTCACTACACTCGCATGCCCCTAGGAGCCTCGCACCGTCCATGGGGGCACAAAGAAAATGGTGTACAACCCCGCTTTTGTAGTAGCAAGTAACACCACCCACAGAAAACACAGGCCTGCTCCTGCAGTACTCCTATTATTGACACCTGATTGGGAAACAAGGGAATGTGTAGCACCAGCACCTGCACCTGAACCTTCAATCGTAGATGAGAGACAGTTGTGGAGCACATCGAACAGCTATGTGAGTGGAACTGAGCAGCTTTGCATTCTTTCCTTGCTTTCACTTGATCGGTCATCCCTAAACACAAATTCGGTAGAGGAGAGCACACACTCCTCTCCCTCCCTCTCTCCCTCTCACACACACAATAAGAGCATATCAGACGGAACTGCACACGCAAGCTCCAGGGAGCCACATATACACAATGTGCCATGCACAACAGTAAGAATCAGCAATGATCACAAAAAAGCACACGTTCAAGAACTGCACCATTAAAGTGCTATGGGGTGGCGCGCACCCGCAGCTTCACTACAAGTGACACACGGAGAATAACAGTAGAGGCACTACACGATAATCACATGGTCGATGGAAACGCTAAGAAGTGGTAGAAACTGGACGTTCTTGACGGTGGCGTCGTGCTCCACAGCATTGCCATCCTCCCTTTTTAACGTGACATCAATCCCGGGGAAGATACCAGCAGGAGGAGACCGCTATGTTGACCAAGAAACCTGGCGTCACACCTGTAAAGAAAATGAGCGACGTTAAGTACGCTGAAATTTCAACATGGCGGCGATGCGTATTCCAAGGTCGGGCACGAGATAAATTTACGCAGAAGTGCGAAAGTAAATCTTGGCAAGACAAGAAGAAAGATGTGGCAAGCACGTTACATACTCGTGCGATTTAGAGGTTGGCGTTGAAACGGAACTAGCTACCCTGGCAGATTGCGGAAAGTGCCTAGTGAAATACGTAACGAGCGAGCACATTTACCTACCTTCGTGTAGAAACCCTCGCAAATAGGCACAGCACAATTTACGAGCGCCGATCCGCAGCTTGACAACATCTACTCGTTATGCGTTTGAAGATTCCGCAGATACCTACCGTGACCTTCGGACAGTCGTAGCAATATCCGCCATCACGAGAAGGAGCATTCAATTGCAGAGCAGCCAACATCATGGAAACGGAAATGGCAGAACATTCAACTGCTGCGTAAGCACGCAAGAAGAAACGCAGCCGAAGCGGTCTTGTGTCTCGCGAGAACATAACATAATTTTTGCGATGAAACCCGCCTATTAGGACAGCGAAACCCACTCGGTTGGATAGGCTTTACGACGCGGTGATGCACAGGTTGGCTACGAGCGCTTCGACAGGAGCGCCAACATGACCGCCTGAAGCGTTTTGCGAAACAAAACGCGAAAGCGCTTCGACAGGAGCGCCAACATGACCGCCTGAAGCGTTTTACGAAACAAAACGCGAAATAAAATTCAAACCTCCGTGAAAATAACGGACGGCCGCCGCCCCTCCCCCTCCACCACGAGAGAGAAAAATCTAAGGTGCAAGTAATCCCCTTTATACCCTCTTGATGAAGCCCAGGGTTACAAATTAGCAATAAACCATGGTAAATGGGAAGGCAATATCCAGTAAAGCTAGACTGAAACCTTCCATCTCGTGCTCCACGGTATGCGACCGATTAATTCTCCATAACCTTAAGACAGGGATGTGCCGAATCCTTATAACCAATGAACCAACCTGCCGAGATTGCAGGGCCAGAACACCGAAAATAAAATTGGTGCTTACTCGCCATGCATGGTGGTGCCAATATAGGTTGCAGTTGAAAAATTCGATCACCGCCGGTTTATTTTTGCTTTAAATATTGGAGTAACAGCCTGTTACTCACTGCGCATGGGCCAATAAAAGATGCATTTTAAGTGACCTTATCACCACTGGTTATTTTTTACTTGAATTACTGGAAGCAGTTGAGAAACATAACCTCACTCTGCATTTGGGTTACCTGATTGTCACTTACCTTGAAGCTGGAAAATGCCAGTTAGTCACAAAGTAAGCAAGCAGGATTGCAGGGCGAGGGCACCAAACCTAAAATTTGCGAGGAACGTTTACCAGCAACTTGTTGCTCACCATGCAAGGTGCCAATATAGGTTGCTTTTCAAATGTTCCATCAGCACCGGTTGAGGGACATAACCTCGCTCTGCATCTGTGATATCTGACCAACCGACTAGTTTTCACATACCTCGAAGAATGGAACATGCGGGTTCAAAATAAACAATAAACCAACCTGGCGAGATCGCAGGGCGAGAATAACAAATGTAAAATTTGTGAGCAAAAGTTGCCAACAACTTTGTACTCACCACGCATGGTGCCAATACAGGTTGCATTTCAAATACTCCATCACCACCGGCTATTTTTACTTGAATTATTGCCTCTCTCTGTATTTGGGTTACTGGCTAATTTTCACTTACCACGAAGCTGGAAGATGCCAATTCGACATCAACAATAAAACAACCAATCAAGAATGCAGGTTGAGGACACCAAACATAAAATTTGTGAGGAAGATTTACCAGCAACTTGTTACTCCACCACGCATGGTGCCAATATAGGTTGGAAATATTCCAATTCTATATGAATTACTGGACGCAGTTGAGAAACATAATCTCACTCTTCGTTTGGGTTACCTGGCTAATATTCACTTACCTTGAAGCCTAGGAAATGTCAACTCGTGACAAACAATAAAGTAACCAAGCAAGATTGCAGGCTGATGACACCAAACCTAAGATGTGTGAGTAACATTTACCAACAACTTGTTACTCGCCATGCACATTGCCAAAATAGGTTGCAGTTGAAACATTCCAATTCTGTATGAACTACTGGACTCAGTTGAGGAACATAACCTCACTCTTCGTTTGGGTTACCTGCCTACTTTTCACTTACCTTGAAGCCTAGGAAAGGTTAATTCGTCACAAACCATGAAGTAACCAAGGAAGATTGCAGGCTGAGGACACCAAAACCTAAGATGTGTGAGTAACCTTTACCAGCAACTTGTACTCTGCCATGCATGGTGCCAATATAGGTTGGAAATATTCCAATTGTATATGAATTACTGGACGCAGTTGAGAAACATAATCTCACTCTTCATTTGGGTTACCTGGCTAAACTTCACTTACCTTGAAGCCTAGGAAATGTGAACTCGTCACAAACAGTAAAGTAACCAAGCAAGATTGCAGGCTGAGGACACCAAACCTAAGATGTGTGAGTAACATTTACCAGCAACTTGTTACTCGCCATGCATATTGCCAGTACAGGTTGCGATCGAAATATTCCAAATTCTGTGTGAATTACTGGATGTAGTTGAGGAACATAACCTCATTCTTCGTTTGGGTTTTCATTGCTAATATTCACTTACCTTGAAGCGTAGGAAATGTCAACTCGTGACAAACAATAAAGTAACCAAGCAAGATATCAGGTTGAGGACACCAAACCTAAGATGTGTGAGGAACATTTACCAGCAACTTGTTACTCGCCATGCATATTGCCAATATAGGTTGCAATCGAAATATCCCAAATTCTGTATGAATGACAGGACGCAGTTGAGAAGCATAATCTCACTCCGCATTTGGGTTACCTGGCCAATTGTCACTTACCTTGAAGCTGGAAAATGCCAATTAGTCACAAATAAAGTGGCAAGCAAGGTTGCAGGACGAGGACACCAAACAAAAAGTCTGTCAGGAACATTTACCAACAGCCTGTTACTCACTGTGCATGGGGCCAATAAAAGATGCATTTTAAATGCTCTTTATCACCACTGGTTAATTTTTTGCTTGAGTTACTGGATGCAGTTGAGAAGCATAACCCCACTCTACCAACCTGGGGAGATCGCAGGACGAGAATAACAAATGTAAAATTTGTGAGAAAAAGTTACCAACAACTTGTTACTCACCACGCATGGTGCTAATATAGGTTGAACTGCAAATAGGTAATCTCAACTGTCTATTTTTACTTGAATTATTGCCTCTCTCTGTATTTGGGATACGTGGATAATTATCACTTAGCATGAAGCTGGAAGATGCCAATTCGTCATTAACAATAAAGCAACCAAGCAGGAAGAGGACACCAAACATGAAATTTGTGAGGGAGATTTACCAGCAACTTGTTACTCTGCCATGCATGTTGCCAATATAGGTTGGAAATATTCCAATTCTATATGAATTACTGGACGCAGTTGAGAAACATAATCTCACTCTTCATTTGGGTTACCTGGCTAAACTTCACTTACCTTGAAGCCTAGGAAATGTGAACTCGTCACAAACAGTAAAGTAACCAAGCAAGATTGCAGGCTGAGGACACCAAACCTAAGATGTGTGAGTAACATTTACCAGCAACTTGTTACTCGCCATGCATGTTGCCAATATAGGTTGGAAATATTCCAATTCTATATGAATTACTGGATGCAGTTGAGAAACATAATCTCACTCTTCATTTGGGTTACCTGGCTAAACTTCACTTACCTTGAAGCCTAGGAAATGTAAACACGTCACAAACAGTAAAGTAACGAAGCAAGATTGCAGGCTGAGGACACCCAACCTAAGATGTGTGAGTAACATTTACCAGCAACTTGTTACTCGCCATGCATATTGCCAGTACAGGTTGCGATCGAAATATTCCAAATTCTGTATGAATTACTGGATGCAGTTGAGGAACATAACCTCACTCTTCGTTTGGGTTACCTGGCTAATTCCCACTTACCTTGAAGCCTAGGAAATGTCAATTCGTCACAAACAATAAAGCAACCAAGCAAGATTGCATGTTGAGGACACCAAACCTAAGATGTGTGAGTAACATTTACCAACAACTTGTTACTCACCATGCATATTGCCAATATAGGCTGCAATTGAAATTTTCCAATTCTGTATGAATTACTGGACGCAGTTGAGGAACATAACCTCACTCTTCTTTTGGGTTACCTGGCTAATATTCACTTACCTTGAAGCCTAGGAAATGTCAACTCGTGACAAACAATAAAGTAACCAAGCAAGATATCAGGTAGAGGACACCAAACCTAAGATGTGCGAGGAACATTTACCAGCAAGTTGTTACTCGCCATGCATATTGCCAATATAGGTTGCAATCGAAGTATTCCAAATTCCGTATGAATGACTGGACGCAGTTGAGGAACATAACCTCACTCTTCGTTTGGGTTTTCATAGCTAATATTCACTTACCTTGAAGCGTAGGAAATGTCAACTCGTGACAAACAGTAAAGTAACCAAGCAAGATATCAGGTTGAGGACACCAAACCTAAGATGTGTGAGGAACATTTACCAGCAACTTGTTACTCGCCATGCATATTGCCAATATAGGTTGCAATCGAAATATTCCAAATTCTGTATGAATGACAGGACGCAGTTGAGAAGCATAATCTCACTCCGCATTTGGGTTACCTGGCCAATTGTCACTTACCTTGAAGCTGGAAAATGCCAATTAATCACAAATAAAGTGGCAAGCAAGGTTGCAGGACGAGGACACCAAACAAAAAGTCTGTCAGGAACATTTACCAACAGCCTGTTACTCACTGTGCATGGGGCCAATAAAAGATGCATTTTAAATGCTCTTTATCACCACTGGTTAATTTTTTGCTTGAATTACTGGATGCAGTTGAGAAGCATAACCTCACTCTACCAACCTGGGGAGATCGCAGGGCGAGAATAACAAATGTAAAATTTGTGAGCAAAAGTTACCAACAACTTGTTACTCACCACGCATGGTGCCAATATAGGTTGAACTGCAAATAGTCCATCTCGACTGTCTATTTTTACTTGAATTATTGCCTCTCTCTGTATTTGGGATACGTGGATAATTATCACTTAGCATGAAGCTGGAAGATGCCAATTCGTCATTAACAATAAAGCAACCAAGCAGGAATGCAGGATGAGGACACCAAACATGAAATTTGTGAGGGAGATTTACCAGCAACTTGTTACTCTGCCATGCATGTTGTGGAAATATTCCAATTCTATATGAATTACTGGACGCAGTTGAGAAACATAATCTCACTCTTCATTTGGGTTACCTGGCTAAACTTCACTTACCTTGAAGCCTAGGAAATGTAAACACGTCACAAACAGTAAAGTAACGAAGCAAGATTGCAGGCTGAGGACACCCAACCTAAGATGTGTGAGTAACATTTACCAGCAACTTGTTACTCGCCATGCATATTGCCAGTACAGGTTGCGATCGAAATATTCCAAATTCTGTATGAATTACTGGATGCAGTTGAGGAACATAACCTCACTCTTCGTTTGGGTTACCTGGCTAATTCCCACTTACCTTGAAGCCTAGGAAATGTCAATTCGTCACAAACAATAAAGCAACCAAGCAAGATTGCATGTTGAGGACACCAAACTTAAGATGTGTGAGTAACATTTACCAACAACTTGTTACTCACCATGCATATTGCCAATATAGGCTGCAATTGAAATTTTCCAATTCTGTATGAATTACTGGACGCAGTTGAGGAACATAACCTCACTCTTCTTTTGGGTTACCTGGCTAATATTCACTTACCTTGAAGCCTAGGAAATGTCAACTGGTGACAAACAATAAAGTAACCAAGCAAGATATCAGGTTGAGGACACCAAACCTAAGATGTGCGAGGAACATTTACCAGCAACTTGTTACTCGCCATGCATATTGCCAATATAGGTTGCAATCGAAATATTCCAAATTCTGTATGAATGACTGGACGCAGTTGAGAAGCATAATCTCGCTCTGCAGTTGGGTTACTTGGCCAATTGTCACTTACCTTGAAGCTGGAAAATGCCAATTAGTCACAAACAATAAAGTAGGCAAGCAAGATTGCAGGACGAGGACACCAAACAAAAAGTTTGTGAGGAACATTTACCAACAGCCTGTTACTCACTGTGCATGGGGCCAATAAAAGATGCATTTTAAAGGCTCTTATCACCACTGGTTATTTTTTGCTTGAATTACTGGATGCAGTTGAGAAACATAACCTCACTCTAGCAACCTGGGGAGAATAACAAATGTAAAATTTGTGAGCAAAGGTTACCAACAATTTGTTACTCACCACGCATGGTGCCAAAATAGGTTGCATTTCAAATAGTCCATCACCACCGGCTAGTTTTGAACTTGATTTTCTGGATAAATTAAACAAATCAAATTAAATTTAAACAAACACTCTTCCTCATAGTCCTGAAAAGTCTCCCGACTAAGTGAAACGGTTAGTTTCCTTATTTTAATGTGGTTTTACCTTTAACCTCTTCCCAGCAGATATTTAAGTGCACCACGCATTTTGGGCACTCTGATCTACACTAGTGACTTTCTTGCTCACTGGGCTTACATCACTTGCTGCAGATTTTCCCTACACTTCATGAAGTAGCCTTGTAACTCGTGTTAAATTCAACAGTTACAGCCGCTGCAAATTCCAAACCCAAAGCTTTCATTAAATTTACGGATTATATGCACCAAAAGAAACAAGGCAAGGATTACTATTTACTGCTGCAGCAGGAAAGCAGAAAAATGTCATGTGAAGCCGTATTGCTATTCTGAAGTAAACTTAACATTAATATAAGCTGCATTCCACGGCTCAGGTGTCCATGAGAACCAGTGTGTTCACTATAGGCTATTCACCATTCACATTCACAAATGTCAACAAAAGCAGGAGGAAATAAATGGATGTCTTGTTGGGCACCTTTCAGAAACACCCAGAAGAATGTCTCTGAACTTAACGGCAAAGAACTGAAATCTCACTGCGTGGTTTAAACGTGAAAGTTCCATCAGTGTCGCTGAAATGTGCTAACGAAGGCGATTAAGGAGACAGACAGTTAAATCGGGGCGCAGCGTCTCTTTAAATGGCAGATTCTGAAACTACGAGGTCTCAATGGAAATTTAGGTTAAAGTAACAGAAAATGGGATTTTCTGTCAGCTATCACTGATTGCTGTAGCTTGCATACCGTGGCTTCTAGCTTGCATACGTACGTTCATCCATCCATCCCAACTTTCATTCATTCATTCGTGAAAGGGAACCAGAGCAGATTTACATTTCATCAGTAGGACAATAACTTAACAAAGCCGTTATGGAGGCAGGCATGGTTAAACTTACCTGAGATGGTGGACAAGCTAGCACCTTAACCACTTGTTGTTACGCAACCACTCCCCTGTTGAGTCTTAACAAGAGGAGTTTCTTAATAATGTCTCTATATTAGTATGTATCGTTACAGTAAGCGTAAGAGGTGCATGAGCATGAGCATGGAAGCTTGAGTTATAATATTCGAAGTGCAATCTTTGTTGGAGGAGCTTTGTTCTTCACGTGCCTTAAGGTTGGTCTCCAGTCGAATGGGCGACGCCACAGGGCTATTACAAGAACGAACATGGTCATTTTACCACCGCAAGAAATTCCTCAAAGCTAGTTTTGGGTTATATGGAGGGAGCATTTGATGAGGTAATTAAGAACAGGAAAAACTTGTAATATATTTAATTCCTCAACCAAAGAGGTCCCAAAGGACTAAGGTGACATACACCTCGACAAATCACCAGCCACTGAAAATACACAGTCACTCGCTCAGGCAGGTTGTAGGCACCACAAGTGGCAAGTGGTTATCCTCCCCCCTCCTTGTGTCAGAAGTACACGGGGACACTCCTGGAAGCCTTGACCTTGCAGAGCTCAGGGAGACCTCCATGTTGAAATGCTCTGTGGTACCTGACCTAGAAAGCAAGGGATAGGGGATGCTGGGGGAGGGGGTTATTCGAGCCTCTGCCTTCTCTTGCTAGGTACTGATGACAGCTAACTTGCCCAAAGTGCATGTTTGACGGAGGTAGTCTTGGGAGGTACGACCAGCAAAAGGAGGTAAGTTGAACCAGGCATGATTTCTGATTCTTGGAGCTCACTTTCCTTCAAGGGGGATTCTGCCCCAGTTACGGATGCCAACAGAGCAAGGTTTTATTTGGACAGTTAGTTTAAGGATTTAGTGTATGTGTTACTGTAGTTTATTTTTGTTAAGAATATATCCTGTGTTTGGTTTATATTTATATTCCTTACTTAAATTTTTGCTTGGTATTTAGGTTCATATATGGCCCTTGCCAGTGTTGTTTTAAAAGGGCACTGATCTTGCAGTCGAGCGCCCCTAAACATATATCATCAAATGAAGTGAAGCCATACATATAGCGGATTTCCAGCCAGTCCTGACCTGATTACGTTTGGTCACCTGTTCCTAAAAGTCGCCCTCTTTTGCATTTAGATGCGGAGGGATATGAAAGCAAACCACGGAGGTAGGGTATTTGCCAGCACCTACTCGTGGGGGATGGCATGGGAAAGCAACTCAGTATTAAATAGGCTTGATTAATAAGTGAGCAGAGCACCCAGAGTAAAGGTCATCAGGCAAACACTACAAGTGCAGATGTATGGGAGATTGTTGCAAGCACGCGAGCTAGATAGACACTGTATGTGAGTAATGGGATTGGTAGCACACACACGAGAAGGCACACGCCACTAAAAACAAGGAAGCACAAAACACACACGCACGCCACAACCTCTGAAAGCACCACACATGTACATTCACATGGACCAAATGTACCTGCAACTTGCCTTGTGCTGGTATGCAAAAGTGATAGGAAAGCACTGCAAAGCATCATCCATGTAAGGAACCACAGGGGAGTGGGTGGTGAACTTGCACACACCTCGACACACAAGGGAAGGCGAAAAACGAACACTATTTACAATGTACACAAAAGAAACGGTGTACAGGATATTCACTTCCATGGTGATAAGGCACTCAAGTCACAAGCGGAGAGTTCAAACATCCGAAAGGAGCACAATCACACGTTAAAGGCAGAACGAGAAACACCATTACGCACCAGAAAAGACACTAAATTACACAAGGGAGAAAAGGAGCACTTCTCGCGTCGGTGACAATGTTTGTATGTACTCCAGAAGTCTTTGTCATCCAGGAGAAGAGGCAGGCTGGCGCAGGACAGGCGAACATCAAGATACCATTCCTAAATTGACCACGTGCATCGTTGTAATGGATTACGGAATCCAATGTGGCGGCGAAGCGTAAACTGAGGAGGACATGCGGGAGGGATATATATTTTATATAGTTGAAGTGTATGTGCACACGCCAAATAAAAGCAAAACTTTGCAAAGTCACATTACCACCTGTAAATTAAATTACTACCTGTAAATTACTGTGGTAAATGCTTTTACGCCCAATGCACATTACGAACGTGGCTATTGTCGAAAATAGTCGGTAATGGCGGGAGGACATCTTGCACCAGAGTAAATGGGAATATATATAAAATGATAATACAAGTGTATGAGGACACGCAACGCAAAATTAATCAAAGCAAAAGTTACCAAAACCACAATACCACCCTGTGGAAAATGCCTTTACGCCCAATGCACACAATGAACGATGGTATAGACGAAAATAATCGCTAATGGCGGGAGGACATGTTGCACCGACCTTTACGTATTACCCACCCCCCCACCTAAGCGCCACCTTCACGGACTTGTTGCTAAGTGTTCGCGCATACAGGTACTGCGCAGGCACGCCGGCCGGCCAATCCGCCTCGACGTTACTAAGTGTCGAACCTGGACGCTTTCACACATTCACACTAAGGAAACTGTTGGAATCCAACCCACAGACACGTAGGTGCCAAGTCTGCCATCTGGAGGGAAACAATGAAGTTCATCCAACCTTAATTCAGGGCTCGAGAACAGTTAACGTCGCAAAGAGCGGAAAAAGAGAAGGAAAGAAAGAAAATCAGTCCGAGAGGATAACATTTTCAGGAATCGAACCTCTTGCCCGACACTACATTGCATCTCGGTGCTGCAGAAACGACCGCATGTTGGCAACAGCTGCTGCCAACACGACGGCGTGAAACAAGTGTTTGCCAACGGTGAAAAACACGAGTGTAAACATCGTGCCCAAACTTAACAGGCACTAAAAGTATCTTCAGAGGCGTTATAAAGTGTACTTAAACAGATAAGTGTTACAATAATGTCCCAAGGCCCCGGCAATGTGTTGTTGCGTATGTATTATGCCTCTTATGTCCTTAGATTTCTTCTAATTCTAATATTTCCAATTTTGATCCGTCATATGCTGTTATATAGATACCTTGTCATAGTACTGGCCACCATAAACTATAAAGTTCCCTGAAAATCAAAGAAAACTACACACACACACACACACACACACACACACACACACACACACACACACACACACACACACACACACACACACACACACACCGCCTCGATAGCGTAGATGGTAGCGTGTCTGCCTCACGTTCAAGAGGTCCCGAGTTCGAATCTCGGTCAGGGTGAGCTACCTGGATACGTTTTTTTTTTACCAGGGTTTTCCCTTATTAAAGGCGAATGTCGAGCAACATTTCATCCAACTCGTTCACCGTCCAATATTACTTAACGTTGGAGTACCTAAATTAAAAAAAAAAAAAAAAAAAAACACACACACACACACACATGATCACTTTATATTCTTTCTGGTGCATAGTTTATTGCATCTGCCGTGGAATTCTTTCTAAAACCAAATTGCGTACCACTCAGATCTATCATATATTCCAGCATGCCTGTATATGAAAGACGATCCTGTACGTTTCCAAGAGTATTAAGCAAGCAAATTGGCCTGAACAATTTTACCCTTCATTATCTTCCCCTTTCTTGAGAACTAATCCTGTATGGCTACGACAAGAAGACTCGAGGGGTACGAAAGGCATAGGAGCTTGAACTGTTTAGCTGCTCCGGTAGCGGGTCTGTTTACTAGGAAACGAGTGAATGAGAGTGCATATGAGTCACCCATGTTGCTAGAACTAATGTTTGTTGCAGCGATAGGTATTATTTATAGGTGAACTATGTGACAACACTTCGTCCATCCTCGTCATACTAGGAAGGCGAGCATACAACCCGAGGAGACAGCAAAAGTGAGAATGTTGCACATTCCTCTAGCTTGCCTTCCTGTCTTGGGCAGTCAGTACTTTAGCTTCCTTCCAACGATGGAAGATAGATAAAAATAGGCACTCATTTAACTTAGGTTAATATCTGCCGAATTTTGAATTACCTTAGGATGTATTCCACCTGGTCGTGCAGGTTTATATTTCATTCTATAGCATGGAAAAAAGGAAACACAAATAAAGCTTGCCAGGAGCCAACTGCCCTTTTCTGAGAGAGATGGTGGCCCTGAAAAGGGCCGTTTTATCTGTGCCACATTTACTTTGAACTTGTGTATTTAGTGACAGCTTTCGTACCCTCGCTGACGGCATGCTTGGCCAGTTCGCCGGGTAGAAGCAGACGCACAGCGGTCTGAATCTCCCGACTTGTGATGGTGGAGCGCTTGTTGTAATGCGCTAGGCGGGAGGCTTCGGCCGCGATGCGCTCGAAAATGTCATTGACGAAACTGTTCATGATACTCATGGCCTTTGAGCTGATCCCAGTATCGGGGTGAACTTGCTTCAGCACCTTGTAGATGTAAATGGCGTAGCTCTCCTTCCTCTTGCGCTTCTTCTTCTTATCTCCCTTGGAGATGTTCTTCTGGGCCTTGCCAGCTTTTTTGGCAGCCTTTCCACTGGTCTTTGGCGGCATGACGCTCCCTGTGCAAACAAACCAAGAATACGAATTAAAATCCAGCAGACCAGCAGACCAGCAGAAGAGTCGAGTCGTCCAGGTTTTCCTGGACGGAGTGTATGCTGCCCAGCACCTAGCCGCTTCTTGCGTCTTTATCTGGGCAGTTTAGAAGAATTTTTAGTGTCACAGGCGATTGTTTTGGGCGATGGATATGTCTAGCCTTGGTGAGCGCCGCCGCCCCGTTAAGGGGGGATGCGCCAATGCTGGCTGCGCTCTTCCGCCTGCTGGGAGGTTTCAGAGCACAGTCCGCTAAACAGGCTAGAGGGAAAGGATCCGTGTTGCTGTATAAGGTTTTCCTAGCCCATTACTGGGCTTAGGAAGTTGGAGTCAGGGGAATGTGGCCCTGTTCAATGCTAGGTACCCAAGGCATCTTTGGGTAGCCGATAGCTCGGTCTCCGGCGAGGAACCCTATGGTCGTAACGACCTAGGGTATTCACCAGTATGTTGGGGTGGGAGTCCAGCCTATCGTAGATGGTGCGGGATCTCTCCCGCACTACGTCCACGATATACGGGACGCCAGAGTATGTGTGTAGGATGTGGGACGGAAATCTCCGCCCGGTATCGTAGATCATGCGCAAAGCCCTGTTCTGAACGTACTGGAGTCTGCGAATATTGGTTGGAGCCGCTGATCCCCAGACTTCGCAGCCGTACAGAATCAGGGGCGGTATGATCGCCCGATACAGGCGTAGTTTGAGGTGGGTAGGCATGGTGGACCTAAAAATGGAGTATAGCTGAGTCAGCGCTGCATGCCCTTGTCCGGCTTTGACCCGGATATGAGGTGCGTAGGTGAGTCCGCGATCCAGGTGGACGCCAAGGTATTTGGCAGTGGGAACCCAAGGGATTTGCCTCTGCCTCAACCTCAGCGACCAGTCTGGTCGCCTAGCTCGGACCTTAGCCAGGAGAAGTGCAGAGCTCTTCTCGGGGCTAATGGCCATTCTCCACATCTCACTCCAACGGCCAATGGCTCGGAGTTGGCGCTGCAGCGGAGGATGACAATATCGTAAGTTTTTGTTACGTGCCATAATGAGGACGTCGTCAGCATATTGACACGTAACAGTCTGTGGTTCCAGGGGTAGGTCAGACATGTAGGCCGCAAAGAGTATCGGGGACAGTACACTGCCCTCCGGGACTCCCGCGGCTATTGGTCTGAGGGATGAAGTCCTTCCTTCCACTCTCACCCTGAAAGTGCGGTTTCTGAGGAAACTACTAATCAGGGCAAGATAGGGAGGAGGTAGGTTGGCCTCCCTGAGTTTGTACAGTAGGCCTTGGTGCCAGGTTGTGGCAAGGCTTTCTCTACGTCTAGCAGCACCGCGACTGTCTTGAGGTTTTCCTGGAAACCCAGGGCTGTCCTCTCGGCCAGGCGTAGTAGCTGTAGGGTCGTGGAGTGTCCATGACGAAAACCAAACTGGTGATCGGGTAGGAGCTGCCTTTCCTCGAAGAGAGGGGTCAGGCGGGATAGGAGCAACCGCTCAAATACTTTTGAGACGGTTGGGAGAAGACTGATGGATCGGTAGCTAGACGGAAAGACCGGATCCTTGCCGGGCTTCAGAATGCACACCACTCTCGCCTCTTTCCAGCAGGCCGGGAAGTGGCGGAGGTGGAGGCACGCATTGAAGATCCGCGTCAAATGGATAACGGCCCTCTTGGGAAGGTGCTGGAGCATGAGTGCGCTGACACCGTCATGTCCAGGGGATTTGTTGGGTTTCATTTTTCGGATTTCAGTAGCCACCGCCTTTGGGGTGACTATTGGGATATGGATCGCCTCATGGCGCCGCTGTGGCTCCTCATAGAGGTCTTCCACGGCAGCCTCCACGAGGTCAGTGAAGTCTTCGTCCTGGGGGTCCTCCCTCGGCTCAAATTGACTTTCCAAATGATCCGCGAAAGCTGTGGCCTTATCTTGGGGCTCGTAGGCGAGTCTCCCTCGAGTGCCATGCAGCGGATGCTGGTACAGAGTTTTGTCCCTCCTGAGGGACTTGATGATCTTCCAGGGGTGCTTTTCCTGGAGGTCGACATTTCGGAAAGTGTTCTCCCAGGCCACCTTGCGGTGGGCACGGAGCAGCCGCCTTGCCAGGGATTTGAACCGCTGGTAAACTGCTCCTATCCTGGGATGACGGAAACGCTGCCATAGCTTCCGAACAGCTGCCTTGGCTTTTAGCAGCTGCCGGATCTCGTTAGTGATGGTCAGAGGGTTATGTGTGTTGGTGGGTATACGGTGAGTGTGTGTACTCACCGCTAGGCGGACCTGTTGGGAAAAACTCATCGCCGCAGCCTCCAGCGCCTCGACGTCGTCGATGCGTGGACGAGGGTCGATGGTTTGGCTAAGTTTGAGGATGGCTGCATCCCAGTCTACCTCTAGCTCCCAGTCTGAATTTAACAGAGCTGGCATGGTGACATCGGAATCGACCGTGACAGGGTCATGGTCTGAATCCAATTCATTCACCGCCGAGAGATCCAGATGGAATGGAAAGTTCTTGGTGATCATGATGTCGATGACATCCGGCCTGCCACGAGCCGGATGGAAAGTTGGACCTCTCGGTCCGTGCGCGGCGAGATTTGGGTCTCCGCTTATGAGGCGGTAGAGCCCTCGTCCCCTCTGGTTGCTTGTGCGGCTGTGCCAGAGCCCGTGTTTCGCGTTGAGGTCTCCTGCAATGCAAACCACTGGGTGTAGGTTGAGAAGGGTGGTGTAGTCAGCTTCGAAGAACTGGTTGCCAGGTGGATCGTATGCCGCTACCAGCAGGGTGTCCTGTCCGCCGACTGAGAGCCGGATGGCGCAGGCCTCCACGTGCTGCAGGGCAGGGAGAGGAACAGGTGTGTGCGTGATGATGTTTTTCACGAGTATAGCTGTACCGCCACCCCGCCGACCGTTTCGATCAGTGCGGTGGGTGACGTAACTTGGCAGCGAGAAGTCTATACCAGCCTTCAGGTGCGTCTCGCAGATCATGAGGATGTCAATCCCGTAGGACTGTACAAACTCCAACATTCCAGGACGCTGATCCCGTACACCGTTTGCGTTCCAAAACGCAGCTCGTAATGGTCTCCTGACAAGTCGGGGGGCCATTACTCATCGGCGCAGGGGAAAAGTTCCTCGAGTGTTTGGAGGAGGATGGTATGTTTTTCGAGGAAGTCAAGCCTCGGGTCTTCCATTTTCTCCTTGCAATCCCTGAGGATGGGGAGAACTCTCAGGATGAGGTCGCCGAACCACAGGGAAAGCTCCCTGAATTCGTCGACATCCTTCGCAGAGATGGTCCCCCCGAAGGATGCAAGCGCCGCTGCAGGTGCCCTCGCAGATGCATGCGCCCTGTTTGGAGCAGGTTCTGCTGCTGGTGCCGGCGCTGTGGCCGGGCCGGTTGACTCAGCTGAAGCCACCTCCCTGGTGGGAGGGGCTGCGGCCTGTGTGGCAGGCTTGGCTGTCCGACGCGCCTTGCGGCCCTTTCTCGGACGCTGTGGACGTGGTGCCTCCTGTGGAGGTTTTGGTGTAGTGGGCTGTGGAGCCGCTTGCTCTGCCACTTGCAGAGTGCGCTCTGCCCTTCCGAGAGCCGCCGCGAACGAGACCCCGGGACGGACAGTTGCCAGTCCCGCATTGCCTCCGCGGCGGTTCTCTATGATCCTTTGCCGCGTCGCACAGCCCTTGTAGGTGCTGACATGATCCTGGCGGCAGTTAGCACAACATTTCTCCTCGGGCGCTTTTTCGCAGTCCTTCAGGAGGTGGGGACCCGCACACCGCAGACATGCAAGCTTACGCTCGCAGGCCATGCTGGAATGGTGGAATCCCATGCACCTGTAGCACTGCACTGGTCCACCCTGTCCGTGAAAGCGTTCAACTTTCACTACAGTGTGGAACAGCACCCGAACAGCGTCGATGGGCTGAACCGCCTCTCCAGGAACCTTGTCCACTACCACAAGGAAGAGAGGCATTGGTACACGCACAGAGCCTGCCTCTGTGTGTACGATCTTCCTCAGCTGGGCGACAGCTGAGGCCATTATACCGTGCTCCTGCTCCAGAGCGAGTTTTACCTCCTCTGGCGGGCACTCGGAGTCTAGTCCCCTCAGAACCCGTCTTTCGACGTTGGGCTTCTGGGGGGAGTAATAGTAAAACTGTATGTTGCTGTCTCTCAGAACTTGCTTAGCAGCCTCGAAATCCTCGGGACTGCTGGTGGAAATGAATACCTTACGAGGCTTCCTCTTGGCCTCGAAGGGGTGCTTCAACGTGGCTGCCAGCTTTCGCATAACAGCCACATGGTTCTTAAAGCTATCCGCTACGATAGGCGGAAGCTTGGACCCCCTCTTGTTTAGGGGTTGGGGCGCCTGTACAGGTTGGCCCTGTGGCTTAGGGCCAGAGTTACTCCGCCGTCGCCCTTGGACGACGGTGAAACCCCCCTGGTCGGCGGTGTCATCCTCTGACTCTGAGTCGGGCAGAGGGGGATAATCGGTCATGGGGACTGGTGCCTCTTGAACCGGTGCAAGGCCCTGAGGAGGTGCCGAAGCTTTCCTCTTCGTGGACCTTGTCTTTGTGGCTGTAGTTGCCACGGGATCTGGTGTTGAGGAAGTCGATGGTTGTTGCCCATCGTCCGGTGTCAGTCGGGTCGCCGCAGTTGCCCTCCGGCAGTCCGCAGAGGACCGGACCCCCCTGAGGGAGGCGCCTGAACGAGTCATTGACTCAGGGTTTTGGACCATTGGCCCGAAAACCCTTGGCTACGGTCTTGCGGACCCTGCTGTCGCGTAGTCTGTCAAGTCCTTGGTCGGAAGAAAAATAGAAGACAGTAAGAGAGGAGTAAGAAAAAGTCCGCTCTACTGCTGGTTGCTGGCTGCTGCGAGTCGTATCTTGGTTTGCCTGGCTGAGAAGAGGGCCATGCGGCGCTGCTTCTGGTTGCAAGAGGGCAGGCGCTGCTGCGCCCGCAGAAGAAGGCTGTTGCTGCTGCGCACGCTAGGCTGCGCAGAGGAGAAGGCGAGCCGGGCTGCTGCTTCCTTTATGGGCACACTTCAGAGCACGCGTTTTACATCCACGTGCTCGTGCCCTGAAGAACTGTCGCAAACCCTAGAATGCTGCTCACTAGTTGACGATGCCGTAGCAGGGTAACAAGGTTGTTCTATACACCCGTCGATAAGTGTGGCTCACAGACCGACTCGAATTAAAATCAGCTCGTCCCACTCAATAAAAGAGAAGACGTCAGGGGGAGGTGCCTTCGCTAGGCGCACGAACCGGCTGGGGAACAAGGCAAGGGGACACCCCGCGATTGGTGCAGTGTCGGCGGAATAAAAGCGATAAATAGTTCTTCAGGAGGGAGTACATACGCAACAGCAGCACTTCAACATGTCCGGACGTGGAAAGGGAGGAAAAGTGAAGGGAAAGTCTAAGTCTCGCTCCAGTAGAGCAGGACTTCAGTTCCCCGTGGGCCGTATTCATCGACTTCTGCGTAAAGGCAATTATGCCGAACGAGTGGGAGCTGGTGCCCCCGTGTACCTCGCTGCCGTGATGGAGTACTTGGCCGCTGAGGTTTTGGAGTTGGCAGGAAACGCCGCCAGGGATAATAAGAAAACCAGGATAATCCCCAGACATCTTCAGCTGGCCATCCGCAACGACGAAGAGTTGAATAAACTCCTTTCGGGCGTAACGATAGCCCAAGGTGGTGTACTGCCTAACATCCAGGCAGTACTTCTGCCCAAAAAGACCGAAAAGAAAGCCTAAAGCGCCTCTTTCATCGGCGTACTCTTTCACCGATAGGTACTTAAACGGCCCTTTTCAGGGCCATCACACTTTTTCCGTAGAGTGGGTTGTACTGTTCGCCTCAATAAAGTCCCAGGGGAATGAGGGGAAAGGGGGTTTAGCCACTATTCCAATACCCTGCTTGGTAGTTTCATGCCACTTCCTTCAGGCACTCCTTAAGGGTGACGCATTCCTATCAGGGACTTCCTTTGCGTTGGCTAACAGTACAACCCGCTCAAGGGAAACAGTTATGAGATTTAGAAATAGGTATTTAGCATATTAGCATCATGTGTTGACGCAGCTGTTACGGCAGTATCGTCGGTAAATGGACCGAGGTTTTCAAACTCTTAGGGTAGTAGGGTATTGATGTAGCTAAGGAAGAGCAGGTGACAAGGGACACTGCCCTGTGGAACCCCCCTGCGTTTATGGCATGAGGTTGAGAGTGGACGTGGTCCATAGTAACAACAAATTATGAAATAATGATGGAATATGCGTATAAGAGACATTGTAGTGAATGAGGCGATGGAGAAGGCCTTCGAGCCACACCCAATCGAAGGCTTTGGAGATGTCTAGGAAGAGGGCTGCAACATAGTGACAATTGTTGCAACCTTGAACCACCTCGTACACAGTACGCAGGAGCCGATGTGTTGCCGTCGAAACCCAAATTGCTCGGGACGAAGCACATCGTGATGGTGCAGTAAGTTCTGTAGTACGGTTTCAAAATGCTTGCCTAACGTCGGCAGAAGACAATATTTTTGCATGTCTCCATGCTATTGATAGCTGTAAAGGATGTTGACATCACGTCGGCCAACGTGTATATAGCCTCACAGCCAACGCGATCTCTTGTCCGCAGGGTGGAATTTGTTTGTTTAAACATTCCACATCAGTTTCAATAGGAACGTAACCAAACCACAAGGAATTGGACGGATGGCCTCAGAAATTAACTAGAAAGGGCTTAGAGAAAAGCTGCAGCCGGGGATTGCAAGACGCTAGAAGGCAGGACCAAGAGCTCTGAAGTGAATAACTTGGTGGCCCTGAAAAGGGCCGTTTTTCATACACATGCCTGCGTGCGATCGTGATTAAAAGGCTTAACCACCGAAACCGTAGAGGGTGCGGCCTTGTCGCTTGAGGGCATACACTACATCCATGGCAGTGACCGTCTTCCTCTTGGCGTGCTCGGTGTAGGTGACAGCATCTCTAATGACGTTCTCCAAGAACACCTTGAGCACTCCTCTGGTCTCCTCGTAGATGAGGCCTGAGATACGCTTCACCCCCCCTCTGCGGGCCAGACGACGAATGGCAGGCTTCGTAATACCCTGGATGTTATCTCGCAAGACCTTCCTGTGACGCTTGGCACCACCCTTTCCGAGTCCTTTGCCACCTTTGCCTCGTCCAGTCATGTCTACAGCAGCGTGTCTCTTTCACACGAATCCCCCTCGAAGAATGAGTCGATTTCTACTGTCATGGCCGCTTTTTGTAATCTCGCGGGTAATGGGCGGCGCCACACAGGCTTCGGCCAATGGCACTGCAGAGGGCGGGTCATGACGGCGGTGCGATTGATCTATATGACACGAAGAGGCCAAAGGGCTGAATTTACTCTAGTGAGACCGGCACGAGGCGAGATGGCACGTACCAAGCAGACGGCTCGTAAATCCACTGGCGGCAAGGCTCCCAGGAAACAACTGGCTACCAAAGCCGCCAGGAAGAGTGCCCCTGCCACCGGCGGAGTGAAGAAACCTCACCGTTACCGTCCTGGAACCGTGGCCCTTCGGGAGATTCGGCGTTATCAGAAGAGCACGGAACTGCTCATTCGCAAGCTGCCCTTCCAGCGCCTGGTAAGAGAGATCGCCCAGGACTTCAAAACGGATCTACGCTTTCAGAGCTCTGCGGTGATGGCACTTCAGGAGGCCAGCGAGGCCTATCTAGTGGGTCTCTTCGAAGACACCAACCTGTGCGCCATTCATGCCAAGCGAGTAACCATTATGCCCAAAGACATACAGTTAGCTCGCAGAATCCGCGGCGAGAGGGCCTAAGAGAGGCTCAATCTCGAGGACGTCGGTTTGCGGACAAAACGGCCCTTTTCAGGGCCACAATTACGTTCCTTAGAGCCAGATAAGAAGCTGAAATAAGCCTATTTCAAAGGCAATGGAACTTAGTCATCTAGTACCAGATGTTTAAGTTAAAGAAAAAAGCTTCAAGCGTTGTAGATTTACAAGGCCTGTTATAAGGCCGGTCTTATACGCATCTGGCTCACCGGTATTTAAATTACGGGGAGCGTGCAGCTGAATTGATAAGCAGATGGCGGCGGTCCGAAGCGTACACCCTAATTTACTACATATACTATAACATATATTACAAAGGGCCAATACATCCCGTAAAATGGATGGGAAGGCCGCATATGTGCGGTGACTGTTTCTGCACGCTTAGCCTTAAGAGCACATGTATGGTGAGACGATGTAGCCTCCTTGGATGATCTCAGCGGGGGCGGTGGGTGTGGCGCCGCCTCCTTTTTGTTTAAGCGGATGTAACTTAGGAAAATTGCTCACGTAGGGGAGGGGATCCGTCCCCTTCAGCTGCTGTGGACCCCTAACACTCGTGGTACTTCTGACGTTACTAGTGCACCGGGCCGAACATCCAGCTTTGCCAGCTCCCTGGTTATAGGGACCTTTGACGTCCTACGTAGGTAGTGCTTGCCCAAAATTTAAAGTGGGTAAATTGCGACTCGATTTCTGCTGCTCAAGGTTCAGCGGATGTCCTATAAGCCAGATAGGATTGCAAATGAGCTCAGGTTTCGCAGCTGTTTGTGCCCGAAAGGAATTCCTGGGTTAGAAGATATCGTGTGGGTGGTACATACAATACTTGAGAGATGAAAAAGTAGGGGAGTTTACAACACAGTGAATCTATCTGCCGAGATAGTCAGGACTGATCGACCATGCCTAATGCCCTTTCCAAGACGGACTGATGGCCCTGAGAAGGGCCGTTTTCCCCCAATCCACCCAACCGGGGAATGGGGAGAGTTTGACAGGGTCGGGGCCCTCACGGGGTCTGTTGACCATGGGACTCACTTCTTTTTGGGGCTGGCCTTTTTGGGTACCTTGGCCTTGGGGGTCTTCTTTGGTTTGGGAGCCTTTGGCTTCTTCGTCGGCATCTTGGTGACTTTCTTGGCCTTGGAAGGAGATTTCTTCGGCTTCGGTACCGAAGCGGCCTTCTTCTTCTCGGAGGGCTTCTTGGCAGCCTTCTTGGGTGACGCCTTAGGTGCAGATTTCTTGGCCTTGCCGGAGGACGAGGTTTTCTTTTCCTTGGGCGCAGCAGGTCGACCCCTGGAAGGCGCAGTGGATGCTGCAGTCTTCTCGAGCTTTGCCGCCGAGGCGAGTTTGAAGGAGCCGGAAGCGCCTTTGCCTTTGGTCTGTACTAGTTCTCCGGAAGCCACGGCCGCTTTCAGGTACTTCTTGATGAACGGCGCAAGCTTTTCGGAGTCCGCCTTGTAGTTGGCAGCGATGTACTTCTTGATCGCCTGCAGAGAGGAACCGCCCCTCTCCTTCAGGCTCTTGATGGCGTTGCCCACCATCTCTGACGTACGAGGATGTGCCGGTTTCGTCCTGGGCTTCTTTGCCGAAGAGGCCTTGGCCTTCTTGGGCGCAACCTGCGCTGGAGCTGCTGCGAGAGCCGTTGATGATGCTGTGTCTGCCATGTCACAAGTGGAAATGAGTAAAATTTTCAAAATCGCAGCCATTATTTCCGTTCACAGCGTTGTCATTTAACAACCTGATAGAAAACACGAGGGAGCAGCCGTCAGGTCGCGCGGACGGCCACGAGCCAGTGGCGTGCTTCCTGACATGGATTTCACCCTTTTCACGAAGGTGCTTGTGCCAAGCGCCAGCTTCTAGGGGCAGAACGGCATACCTTGAAGATTTGGGATGCTTGTGCGGTCCAAGTGATCTAGCTCAGGATAAACCTCTCCTTTGGAGAGGCTGGCGAATTCGGGCTTGCAATCCATGCTGGCCCAGCACGTTCCCCGGGTTTCTCGCGTGGGAAGACTGCACGGGGTTGCGAAGAGAGATGTCCCTTGGGGGTCAAGAAGTCCGAACCTTTGCCTATCCCCACACGAAGCGAGCACGCTCGAGGTTACTCCCAGCTGTCACTGAGGCCTCTCAAAAGTTGGGGTGCATCGAACACAATTTCGCTCGAGTAGGGCAATGAAGGCGCAACTCCCATCGTTCCACGATGTTCCGATTAGTCTAGGAGGACTCTGAGGGACTTGTTAAATTGGGTAGAGGATCCAGAAACCCTCCGCAAGGTCTGGGAAGCACAATGCAGCAGGTCATGACGCAGGCGAGCGCTCATCGTAGAAGACTCTCCACGCCCTGGGCAAGGAGGTTGCTGTACTGTTGCACCGGAGAAAGCAAGTAAGATATCGATGTAGAGCTCATGGGGGATCCACAGAGGCACCCTTCGGTCGCAGGGTGTTGCTGTGCATCAATCATATTCCAACTTCCGGCACGGACAGAAAGGGGAGCCCGGCGTCGAGGAAGGATCCCCCGGGTCATCGTGGACCAAGCGGAATGCAAAGAAACGGTAAGCAGGTACACCTGTCGAGGATGTTGAAATGACCAAGGGGCAAAAAGCCCCTTAGAAACAGTACGTGACAGATAGAAGGCCCAGTATGATGAAAATAGGTTAATTGGAAGAGCATGCATCCAATGTACAGCATGCATCATTTTACGATCATGAATACACATATTTATTTGATTTGTTGTGACTGCAGTGGGTATTATTTATAATAGCTGTAAGCGAGGACAATCGAAAAGTGCAAATATAAATCTTATAAGGTCCCGAGCACGTTTACGTTTTCGTTTGCGCTATGTTTATCACTGCTTTTAGACGTAAGAAACATCCCGAATATTAATTGGGCACTCCAGTCGCTGCTATGACAACCGTTATGACGTATCCATCCCCTCCAACTTTAATTGGGAACAAGGGTTTCGTGTCTGACGTCTTGGAAACATCCCGACTGTTAATTGGTCACTCCAGTCGTTGCTATGGCAACCGTTATGACGTACCTATCCCCTCCAACTTTAATTGGGAACAAGGGTTTCGTGTCTGACGTCATGGAAACATCCCGACTCTTAATTGGTCACTCCAGTCGTTGCTATGGCAACTGTTATGACGTACCTCTCCCCTCCAACTTTAATTGGGAACAAGGGTTTCGTGTCTGACGTCATGGAAACATCCCGACTCTTAATTGGTCACTCCAGTCGTTGCTATGGCAACTGTTATGACGTACCTCTCCCCTCCAACTTTAATTGGGAACAAGGGTTTCGTGTCTGACGTCTTGGAAACATTCCGACTCTTAATTGGTCGTTCCAGTCGTAGCAATGACAACCGTTATGGCGCACCCATCCCCCTTATTGGAACAGTTCCGTAAACGTTGATTATCTTCTACTTTGGCGAACAGTGTTGTTCGATAGCAATTAAATGTTGTTTGTATACCTGAAGGTCGATAAAAGACGAGCCTGTAACACCGCAACCAACTGCAGTTGGTAGACTTGGCAGCGTACATTATGCGTAGGTTAATAAACCAGAGAGACTACCATTCACAACGAAAAACAGTAACGTTTGTACACACTCTGATTGACAATCACTTAGAGCAACGTACACAGGTTAAGGATTGCTTCATAGTAATTAAAAACTGCAAATGAAAGATACGGGGGCAGAAGCACCAGGGTCCCTGAAGTCTTATCAACTTAGGAATGAACCAAAGTAAATGGAAGACAATTACCTGTAAGGCTAAAATGATGTTTAAGGTTTAAGACCCAAAGTAAAAGTGTGGTTTAAACCTTCTACATAATACTCAACTGCAATCAGTTGAGAAATATAACCTCACTCTGCATCCCTGCACTAAAGCCTTTCTTAATGGTACAATAATGTGCTATACATTAAGTATCGCTACACCCCGAGCATATCAGAGTGATTAAGAACATGCAAGAAAGTTATAAATCACAGCAGAAAACTGAAAACATTCATAAAGAAAAGAACATAAAATATAACGTAAAGTAGCTACCTACGAGGTGAAATCTAAATTTTTCCACTAACACTGTGCCAGTAAGCTTCTTACCATAATACCTGAAACATTTGGGTTCCCTAAGAAGAGATATACCTTCTTGGCTACAAAATCACATCCCATCCAACGAAAAAATCCCATAAACAAAATTATAATATTTAATTCACGCCAGAATATAAGCATGTAATCTTTACGCTTTCTCTGTAACTTCTGCATATGAAACTCATAGAATGGAGAGGGCAGATGTAAAACATTGGATTTTTGACAAACAGCTAATATGAAGTACTTACTAATACATGGTGCTGATAAAAGTAGCATTTTCAAAATTCCATCACTGGCTAGATTTGCTTTAACTATTGGATGCAGCAGAGAAACATAACCTCACAATGCATTTAGGTTACCTGACTAATTATCCTTCCATATAAAATATTCCATCACCAGTTATACTTACTTGCACATTTGGATGCAGATTAGTAACATAACCTCAGTTTGCATTTGGGTTACCTGACTGATTAATTATCACTTCCCTTGAAGCTTGAGAAATGCCAATTCGTAATAAACAATAAACCAACATGCTAAGAATACAGGGCAGGGACACCTAACGTACAGATATGGGGAACAGTTACCAACTTCTTACTATGCATGGTGCCAATAACATTGCAATTCACATATTCCATCATCACCAGTCACTTTTACTTGCATATTTGGATGCAGATTAGTAACATAACCTCAGTTTGCATTTGGGTTACCTGACTGATTAATTATCACTTACCTTGAAGCTTGAGAAATGCCAATTTGTAATAAGCAATAAACCAACATGCTAAGAATGCAGGGCGGGACACCAAACGTAGAAATACGAGCAACTTCTTATTATGCATGGTGCCAATAACATTGCATTTCACATATTCCATCATCACCAGTCACCTTTACTTGCATATTTGGATGCAGATGAGTAACATAACCTCAGTTTGCATTTGGCTTACCTGACCAGCTAATTATCACTTAGCTTTAAGCGTGAGAAATGGCAACTCGTTATAAACAATAAAACATTATAAGAATATGGGGCGAGGACACCAAACGTAGAAGTACGAGCAACGGTTACCAACTTCTTACTATGCATGATGCCAATAACATTGCATTTCACATATTCCATCATCACCAGTCACCTTTACTTGCATATTTGGATGCAGATTAGTAACATAACCTCAGTTTGCATTTGGGTGACCTGGCTCACTAATTATCACTTAGCTTTAAGCGTGAGAAATGGCAACTCGTAATAAAGAATAAACCAACATGCTAAGAACTCAGGACGAGGACACCAAGCGTAGATTTGAGGAACATGTACCAACTTCTTACTATGCATGGTGCCAATAACATTGCAATTCACATATTCCATCATCACCAGATTTGGGTTACCTGACCGACTAATTATCACTTACCTTGAATCCTGAGAAAGGGCTACTCGTAATAAACAATAAAACATGCTAAGAATGCAGGGCAGGACACCAAACGTAGAAATACGAGCAACTTCTTATTATGCATGGTGCCAATAACATTGAATTTCACATATTCCATCATCACCAGTCACCTTTACTTGCATATTTGGATGCAGATGAGTAACATAACCTCAGTTTGCATTTGGCTTACCTGACCAGCTAATTATCACTTAGCTTTAAGCGTGAGAAATGGCAACTCGTTATAAACAATAAAACATTATAAGAATATGGGGCGAGGACGCCAAACGTAGAAGTACGAGCAACGGTTACCAACTTCTTACCGACTAATTATCACTTACCTTGAATCCTGAGAAAGGGCAACTCGTAATAAACAAAACATGCTAAGAACGCAGGGCAGGACACCAAACGTAGAAATACGAGCAACTTCTTATTATGCATGGTGCCAATAACATTGAATTACACATATTCCATCATCACCAGTCACTTTTACTTGCATATTTGGATGCAGATGAGTAACATAACCTCAGTTTGCATTTGGGTGACCTGGCTCACTAATTATCACTTACCTTGAAGCTTGAGAAATGGCAACTCGTAATAAACAATAAAACATGCTAAGAACTCAGGGCGAGGACACCAAACGTAGATATGAGGAACATGTACCAACTTCTTACTCACTATGCATGGTGCCAATAACATTGCAATTCACATATTCCATCATCACCAGATTTGGGTTACCTGACCGACTAATTATCACTTAGCTTGAAGCCTGAGAAATGGCAACTTGTAATAAACCATAAAACATGCTAAGAATTCAGGGCGAGGACACCAAATGTAGAAATACGAGGAACGGTTACCAACTTCTTTCTGATCATGGTGCCAATAACACTGCAATTCACATATTCCGTCATCACCAGTCACTCTTACTTGCATATTTGGATGCAGATTAGTAACATAACCTCAGTTTGCATTTGGGTTACCTGACCGACTATTCTTGAAGTCTGAGAAATGGCAACTCGTAATAATAAAACATGCTAAGAACTCAGGGCGAGGACACCAAACGTAGATATATGAGGAACATTTACCAACTTCTTACTATGCATGGTGCCAATAACATTGCAATTCACATATTCCATCATCACCAGTCACTTTTACTTGCATATTTGGATGCAGATTAGTAACATAACCTCAGTTTGCATTTGGGTTACCTGACTGATTAATTATCACTTACCTTGAAGCTTGAGAAATGCCAATTTGTAATAAGCAATAAACCAACATGCTAAGAATGCAGGGCGGGACACCAAACGTAGAAATACGAGCAGCTTCTTACTGTGCATGGTGCCAATAACAATTGCATTTCACATATTCCGTCATCACCAGTCACTTTTATGTGCATATTTGGATGTAGATGAGTAACATAACCTCAGTTTGCATTTGGGTTATCAGACCGACTAATTATCACTTAGCTTGAAGCCTGAGAAATGGCAACTCGTAATAAACAATAAAACAACACGCTAAGAATTCAGGGCGAGGACACCAAACGTAGAAAAACGAGGAACGGTTACCAACTTCTTACGGATCATGGTGCCAATAACACTGCAATTCACATATTCCATCATCACCAGTCACTTTAACTTGCATATTTGGATGCAGATGAGTAACATAACCTCAGTGTGCATTTGGTTACTGTACCAACTATCACTTGCCTTGAAGTCTGAGAAATGGCAACTCGTAATAAACAATAAAACACGCCAAGAATCCAGTGCGAGGACACACACGTAATAATACGAGGAACACTTTCCAACTTCTTACTCACTATGCAAGGTGCCAATAACGTGTCTGAAATATTCCATCATTCACCAGTCACTTTTACTTGCATTAATGGATGCAGATGAGTAACATAACCTCAGTTTGCATTTGGATTACCTGACTGGCTAATTATCACTTATCTTTAAGCCTGAGAAAGGGCAAATCGTAATAAACAATAAAACATGCTAAGAACGCAGGGCAGGACACCAAACATAGAAATATGAGCAACTTCTTATTATGCATGGTGCCAATAACATTGAATTTCACATATTCCATCATCACCAGTCACCTTTACTTGCATATTTGGATGCAGATGAGTAACATAACCTCAGTTTGCATTTGGGTGACCTGGCTCACTAATTATCACTTACCTTGAAGCTTGAGAAATGGCTACTCGTAATAAACAATAAAACATGCTAAGAACTCAGGGCGAGGACACCAAACGTAGATATATGAGGAACATTTACCAACCTCTTACTATGCATGGTGCCAATAACATTGCAATTCACATATTCCATTATCATCAGTCACTTTTACTTGCATATTTGTATGCAGATTAGTAACATAACCTCAGTTTGCATTTGGGTTTCCTGACTGATTAATTATCACTTACCTTGAAGCTTGAGAAATGCCAATTTGTAATAAGCAACAAACCAACATGCTAGGAATGCAGGGCAGGACACCAAACGTAGAAATACGAGCAACTTCTTACTATGCATGTTGCCAATAACATTGCATTTCACATATTCCATCATCACCAGATTTGGGTTACCTGACCGGCTAATTATCACTTAGCTTGAAGCCTGAGAAATGGCAACTCGTAATAAACAACATGCTAAGAATTGAGGGCGAGGACACCAAACGTAGAAATACAAGCAACTTCTTACTATGCATGTTGCCAATAACGTTGCATTTCACATATTCCGTCATCACCAGTCACTTGTATGTGCATATTTGGATGCAGATGAGTAACATAACCTCAGTTTGCATTTGGGTTACCTGACTGGCTAAATATCACTTAGCTTTAAGCGTGAGAAATGGCAACTCGTAATAAACAAAGCATTATAAGAATTCAGGGCGAGGACACCATACGTAGAAGTACGAGCAACGATTACCAACTTCTTTCTATGCATGATGCCAATAACATTGCATTTCACATATTCCATCATCACCAGTCACCTTTACTTGCATATTTGGATGCAGATGAGTAACATAACCTCACTTACCTCTAAGCTTGAGAAATGGCAACTCGTAACAAACAATTAAACATGCTAAGAACTCAGGGCGAGGACACCAAACGTAGATATATAAGGAACATTTACCAACCTCTTACTATGCATGGTGCCAATAACATTGCAATTCACATATTCCATCACCACCAGTCACTTTTACTTGCAATTTTGGATGCAGATGAGTAACATAACCTCAGTTTGCATTTGGCTTACCTGACCGGCTAATTATCACTTAGCTTTAAGCGTGAGAAATGGCAACTCGTAATAGACAATAAAACATGATAAGAATAAGGAGCGAGGACACCAAACGTAGAAGTACGAGCAACGGTTACCAACTTCTTTCTATGCATGATGCCAATAACATTGCATTTCACATATTCCATCATCACCAGTCACCTTTACTTGCATATTTGGATGCAGATGAGTAACATAACCTCAGTTTGCATTTGGGTGACCTGGCTCACTAATTATCACTTACCTTGAAGCTTGAGAAATGGCAACTCGTAACAAACAATTAAACATGCTAAGAACTCAGGGCGAGGACACCAAACGTAGATATATGAGGAACATTTACCAACCTCTTACTATGCATAGTGCCAATAACATTGCAATTCACATATTCCATCACCACCAGTCACTTTTACTTGCAATTTTGGATGCAGATGAGTAACATAACCTCAGTTTGCTATTGGCTTACCTGACCGGCTAATTATCACTTAGCTTTAAGCGTGAGAAATGGCAACTCGTTATAGACAATAAAACATTATAAGAATAAGGGGCGAGGACACCAAACGTAGAAGTACGAGCAACGGTTACCAACTTCTTACTATGCATGATGCCAATAACATTGCATTTCACATATTCCATCATCACCAGTCACCTTTACTTGCATATTTGGATGCAGATGAGTAACATAACCTCAGTTTGCATTTGGGTGACCTGGCTCACTAATTATCACTTACCTTGAAGCTTGAGAAATGGCAACTCGTAATAAACAATTAAACATGCTAAGAACTCAGGGCGAGGACACCAAACGTAGATATATGAGGAACATTTACCAACCTCTTACTATGCATGGTGCCAATAACATTGCAATTCACATATTCCATTATCATCAGTCACTTTTACTTGCATATTTGTATGCAGATTAGTAACATAACCTCAGTTTGCATTTGGGTTTCCTGACTGATTAATTATCACTTACCTTGAAGCTTGAGAAATGCCAATTTGTAATAAGCAACAAACCAACATGCTAGGAATGCAGGGCAGGACACCAAACGTAGAAATACGAGCAACTTCTTACTATGCATGTTGCCAATAACATTGCATTTCACATATTCCATCATCACCAGATTTGGGTTACCTGACCGACTAATTATCACTTAGCTTGAAGCCTGAGAAATGGCAACTCGTAATAAACAATAAAACATGCTAAGAATTGAGGGCGAGGACACCAAACGTAGAAATACAAGCAACTTCTTACTATGCATGTTGCCAATAACGTTGCATTTCACATATTCCGTCATCACCAGTCACTTGTATGTGCATATTTGGATGCAGATGAGTAACATAACCTCAGTTTGCATTTGGGTTACCTGACTGGCTAATTATCACTTAGCTTTAAGCGTGAGAAATGGCAACTCGTAATAAACAAAGCATTATAAGAATTCAGGGCGAGGACACCATACGTAGAAGTACGAGCAACGATTACCAACTTCTTTCTATGCATGATGCCAATAACATTGCATTTCACATATTCCATCATCACCAGTCACCTTTACTTGCATATTTGGATGCAGATGAGTAACATAACCTCACTTACCTCTAAGCTTGAGAAATGGCAACTCGTAACAAACAATTAAACATGCTAAGAACTCAGGGCGAGGACACCAAACGTAGATATATAAGGAACATTTACCAACCTCTTACTATGCATGGTGCCAATAACATTGCAATTCACATATTCCATCACCACCAGTCACTTTTACTTGCAATTTTGGATGCAGATGAGTAACATAACCTCAGTTTGCATTTGGCTTACCTGACCGGCTAATTATCACTTAGCTTTAAGCGTGAGAAATGGCAACTCGTAATAGACAATAAAACATGATAAGAATAAGGAGCGAGGACACCAAACGTAGAAGTACGAGCAACGGTTACCAACTTCTTTCTATGCATGATGCCAATAACATTGCATTTCACATATTCCATAATCACCAGTCACCTTTACTTGCATATTTGGATGCAGATGAGTAACATAACCTCAGTTTGCATTTGGGTGACCTGGCTCACTAATTATCACTTACCTTGAAGCTTGAGAAATGGCAACTCGTAATAAACAATTAAACATGCTAAGAACTCAGGGCGAGGACACCAAACGTAGATATATGAGGAACATTTACCAACCTCTTACTATGCATGGTGCCAATAACATTGCAATTCACATATTCCATTATCATCAGTCACTTTTACTTGCATATTTGTATGCAGATTAGTAACATAACCTCAGTTTGCATTTGGGTTTCCTGACTGATTAATTATCACTTACCTTGAAGCTTGAGAAATGCCAATTTGTAATAAGCAACAAACCAACATGCTAGGAATGCAGGGCAGGACACCAAACGTAGAAATACGAGCAACTTCTTACTATGCATGTTGCCAATAACATTGCATTTCACATATTCCATCATCACCAGATTTGGGTTACCTGACCGACTAATTATCACTTAGCTTGAAGCCTGAGAAATGGCAACTCGTAATAAACAATAAAACATGCTAAGAATTGAGGGCGAGGACACCAAACGTAGAAATACAAGCAACTTCTTACTATGCATGTTGCCAATAACGTTGCATTTCACATATTCCGTCATCACCAGTCACTTGTATGTGCATATTTGGATGCAGATGAGTAACATAACCTCAGTTTGCATTTGGGTTACCTGACTGGCTAATTATCACTTAGCTTTAAGCGTGAGAAATGGCAACTCGTAATAAACAAAGCATTATAAGAATTCAGGGCGAGGACACCATACGTAGAAGTACGAGCAACGATTACCAACTTCTTTCTATGCATGATGCCAATAACATTGCATTTCACATATTCCATCATCACCAGTCACCTTTACTTGCATATTTGGATGCAGATGAGTAACATAACCTCACTTACCTCTAAGCTTGAGAAATGGCAACTCGTAACAAACAATTAAACATGCTAAGAACTCAGGGCGAGGACACCAAACGTAGATATATAAGGAACATTTACCAACCTCTTACTATGCATGGTGCCAATAACATTGCAATTCACATATTCCATCACCACCAGTCACTTTTACTTGCAATTTTGGATGCAGATGAGTAACATAACCTCAGTTTGCATTTGGCTTACCTGACCGGCTAATTATCACTTAGCTTTAAGCGTGAGAAATGGCAACTCGTAATAGACAATAAAACATGATAAGAATAAGGAGCGAGGACACCAAACGTAGAAGTACGAGCAACGGTTACCAACTTCTTTCTATGCATGATGCCAATAACATTGCATTTCACATATTCCATAATCACCAGTCACCTTTACTTGCATATTTGGATGCAGATGAGTAACATAACCTCAGTTTGCATTTGGGTGACCTGGCTCACTAATTATCACTTACCTTGAAGCTTGAGAAATGGCAACTCGTAACAAACAATTAAACATGCTAAGAACTCAGGGCGAGGACACCAAACGTAGATATATGAGGAACATTTACCAACCTCTTACTATGCATAGTGCCAATAACATTGCAATTCACATATTCCATCACCACCAGTCACTTTTACTTGCAATTTTGGATGCAGATGAGTAACATAACCTCAGTTTGCATTTGGCTTACCTGACCGGCTAATTATCACTTAGCTTTAAGCGTGAGAAATGGCAACTCGTTATAGAAAATAAAACATCATAAGAATAAGGGGCGAGGACACCAAACGTAGAAGTACGAGCAACGGTTACCAACTTCTTACTATGCATGATGCCAATAACATTGCATTTCACATATTCCATCATCACCAGTCACCTTTACTTGCATATTTGGATGCAGATGAGTAACATAACCTCAGTTTGCATTTGGGTGACCTGGCTCACTAATTATCACTTACCTTGAAGCTTGAGAAATGGCAACTCGTAATAAACAATTAAACATGCTAAGAACTCAGGGCGAGGACACCAAACGTAGATATATGAGGAACATTTACCAACCTCTTACTATGCATGGTGCCAATAACATTGCAATTCACATATTCCATCACCACCAGTCACTTTTACTTGCAATTTTGGATGCAGATGAGTAACATAACCTCAGTTTGCATTTGGCTTACCTTACCGGCTAATTATCACTTAGCTTTAAGCGTGAGAAATGGCAACTCGTAATAGACAATAAAACATTATAAGAATAAGGGGCGAGGACACCAAACGTAGAAGTACGAGCAACGGTTACCAACTTCTTACTATGCATGATGCCAATAACATTGCATTTCACATATTCCATCATCACCAGTCACCTTTACTTGCATATTTGGATGCAGATGAGTAACATAACCTCAGTTTGCATTTGGGTGACCTGGCTCACTAATTATCACTTACCTTGAAGCTTGAGAAATGGCAACTCGTAATAAACAATTAAACATGCTAAGAACTCAGGGCGAGGACACCAAACGTAGATATATGAGGAACATTTACCAACCTCTTACTATGCATGGTGCCAATAACATTGCAATTCACATATTCCATCACCACCAGTCACTTTTACTTGCAATTTTGGATGCAGATGAGTAACATAACCTCAGTTTGCATTTGGCTTACCTTACCGGCTAATTATCACTTAGCTTTAAGCGTGAGAAATGGCAACTCGTATTAGACAATAAAACATTATAAGAATAAGGGGCGAGGACACCAAACGTAGAAGTACGAGCAACGGTTACCAACTTCTTACTATGCATGATGCCAATAACATTGCATTTCACATATTCCATCATCACCAGTCACCTTTACTTGCATATTTGGATGCAGATGAGTAACATAACCTCAGTTTGCATTTGGGTGACCTGGCTCACTAATTATCACTTACCTTGAAGCTTGAGAAATGGCAACTCGTAATAAACAATTAAACATGCTAAGAACTCAGGGCGAGGACACCAAACGTAGATATATGAGGAACATTTACCAACCTCTTACTATGCATGGTGCCAATAACATTGCATTTCACATATTCCATCATCACCAGTCACCTTTACTTGTATTATTGGATGCAGTTGAGAAACATAACCTCAGTCTGCATTTGGGATACCTGACTGATCAATTATCACGTACCTGGAAGTTAAAGAAATGCTAATTTGTAATAAAGAATAAACAAACATGCCAAGAACTCAGGGCGAGGACACCAAATGCAGACATACAAGGAACAGTTACCGAGCATGGTGCCAATAACCTTGGATTTCAAATGTTCCATCAGCACCAGTTAATTTCTCCCGTATCAAGGGATGCAGTTGCTAAGCATAACGTCACTCTGCATTAAGGCAAACCTGAATAATTTCCAATACATTAAAAGTGTGTGATATCCATGCGTCGGGCAAATAGGTTAAGATTAAAAGTTATATTTGGGAGAAATATGCTGATAAATGACATGGATAAGAACCAAACATGGGCGCGCTGTATGTCGTCTTCCTCCTACTGTAAAATGCAGGGGGGACCTCCACGATGAAATGTTGCAGATTGGCTAAAGAGCAGCATAGTTCTGTCCAGCAATTCATAAAGCAGTGTTCAGATAATTGAGACAAATTACACCATTTCCTATAACTTACATGTAACATGCTTGGCTTTGCAGGTCCTGGTGAGATACAGCTACAGAAAACCTCCTACATAACTTGTGATTGCACAGAAGAGCGAGTAATTACAGCAACCCTAGAGAAGCACGGGTGACAGTGGACGCCAAGGAAGGAAGACAGGCAACCAGCAAGAAGTGGTAAGTGGACTTGCACATGTTTGCAGATTCTAGAAGATTTGCACGATATTCCACAGCTTAGGAAACATCCCCTATGTTTTCGTAGGCTGTGGAATATGTTTTTTTCTTTCTTTCCTGGAACAGGTGATAATTTAGAGGTTGCATGAAACAGAGGCAAGATTTCTTGCCAGGGTTATACGAGGTTGATTTACACACCTCAGAAGTTGGGCATATCACATGACAGTTGAAGCAGCAGTATTTATGTACATCATGGGATCGTGTGCTAGGGGAGGTGCAGAGGCGATCCAATCAGGTCTCGCCTCTCTGACAGGACTGTTCAGTCTTGTCTGCCCCATTTGGCTTGTTTAAAGTAATTCCAAGCATACACACCAACCAATAATGAAATTCATTACAGTGCCTACGCTGTGAAGCATTGTTGATAATTATTAGCAAGTATTGGTGCTCACCTAGTAGCATTCAAGGATAAACATGGATAAACATGAAGCGATCCAATCAGGTCTTGCCTCTCTCTCCCCCATTTGGCTTGTTCAAAGTAATTCCAAGTATAACACACCAACCAATAACCAGTGCCTACGCTGTGAAGCACGGTTGTTAATTATTAGCAAGTATTGGGAAAATAATTCGAACTGGAGAAATGGAGGTGTTTAGGTTATGTTGAATCCTCCTCATGGCTCACCGTTTGCAGAATTTTGTTGTCTTAGCGCCATTAGAATTTATTAGAAACCGATTCAGTTAGCACATGCAACACACCACTTACAGGTAAATGCAATATCAACAGTGCAGGACTCTTGATTGGTGCTCACCTAGTAGCATTCAAGGATAAACATGGTCCCATTTGAAAGTTAAAGGGATTGCATATGCTTGGATTAGCAGAGGCACATGGTATCGAGCAACACACGCACACGTCACTACACTCGCATGCCCCTAGGAGCCTCGCACCGTCCATGGGGCACAAAGAAAATGGTGTACAACCCCGCTTTTGTAGTAGCAAGTAACACCACCCACAGAAAAACACAGGCCTGCTCCTGCAGTACTCCTATTATTGACACCTGATTGGGAAACAAGGGAATGTGTAGCACCAGCACCTGCACCTGAACCTTCAATCGTAGAATGAGAGACAGTTGTGGAGCACATCGAACAGCTATGTGAGTGGAACTGAGCAGCTTTGCATTCTTTCCTTGCTTTCACTTGATCGGTCATCCCTAACACAAATTCGGTAGAGGAGAGCACACACTCCTCTCCCTCCCTCTCTCCCTCTCACACACACAATAAGAGCATATCAGACGGAACTGCACACGCAAGCTCCAGGGAGCCACATATACACAATGTGCCATGCACAACAGTAAGAATCAGCAATGATCACAAAAAAGCACACGTTCAAGAACTGCACCATTAAAGTGCTATGGGGTGGCGCGCACCCGCAGCTTCACTACAAGTGACACACGGAGAATAACAGTAGAGGCACTACACGATAATCACATGGTCGATGGAACGCTAAGAAGTGGTAGAAAACTGGACGTTCTTGACGGTGGCGTCGTGCTCCACAGCATTGCCATCCCTCCCTTTTTAACGTGACATCAATCCCGGGGAAGATACCAGCAGGAGGAGACCGCTATGTTGACCAAGAAACCTGGCGTCACACCTGTAAAGAAAATGAGCGACGTTAAGTACGCTGAAATTTCAACATGGCGGCGATGCGTATTCCAAGGTCGGGCACGAGATAAATTTACGCAGAAGTGCGAAAGTAAATCTTGGCAAGACAAGAAGAAAGATGTGGCAAGCACGTTACATACTCGTGCGATTTAGAGGTTGGCGTTGAAACGGAACTAGCTACCCTGGCAGATTGCGGAAAGTGCCTAGTGAAATACGTAACGAGCGAGCACATTTACCTACCTTCGTGTAGAAACCCTCGCAAATAGGCACAGCACAATTTACGAGCGCCGATCCGCAGCTTGACAACATCTACTCGTTATGCGTTTGAAGATTCCGCAGATACCTACCGTGACCTTCGGACAGTCGTAGCAATATCCGCCATCACGAGAAGGAGCATTCAATTGCAGAGCAGCCAACATCATGGAAACGGAAATGGCAGAACATTCAACTGCTGCGTAAGCACGCAAGAAGAAACGCAGCCGAAGCGGTCTTGTGTCTCGCGAGAACATAACATAATTTTTGCGATGAAACCCGCCTATTAGGACAGCGAAACCCACTCGGTTGGATAGGCTTTACGACGCGGTGATGCACAGGTTGGCTACGAGCGCTTCGACAGGAGCGCCAACATGACCGCCTGAAGCGTTTTGCGAAACAAAACGCGAAAGCGCTTCGACAGGAGCGCCAACATGACCGCCTGAAGCGTTTTACGAAACAAAACGCGAAATAAAATTCAAACCTCCGTGAAAATAACGGACGGCCGCCGCCCCTCCCCCTCCACCACGAGAGAGAAAAATCTAAGGTGCAAGTAATCCCTTTATACCCTCTTGATGAAGCCCAGGTTACAAATTAGCAATAAACCATGGTAAATGGAAGGCAATATCCAGTAAAGCTAGACTGAAACCTTCCATCTCGTGCTCCACGGTATGCGACCGATTAATTCTCCATAACCTTAAGACAGGGATGTGCCGAATCCTTATAACCAATGAACCAACCTGCCGAGATTGCAGGGCCAGAACACCGAAAATAAAATTGGTGCTTACTCGCCATGCATGGTGGTGCCAATATAGGTTGCAGTTGAAAAATTCGATCACCGCCGGTTATTTTTGCTTTAAATATTGGAGTAACAGCCTGTTACTCACTGCGCATGGGGGCCAATAAAAGATGCATTTTAAGTGACCCTTATCACCACTGGTTATTTTTTACTTGAATTACTGGAAGCAGTTGAGAAACATAACCTCACTCTGCATTTGGGTTACCTGATTGTCACTTACCTTGAAGCTGGAAAATGCCAGTTAGTCACAAAGTAAGCAAGCAGGATTGCAGGGCGAGGGCACCAAACCTAAAATTTGCGAGGAACGTTTACCAGCAACTTGTTGCTCACCATGCAAGGTGCCAATATAGGTTGCTTTTCAAATGTTCCATCAGCACCGGTTGAGGGACATAACCTCGCTCTGCATCTGTGATATCTGACCAACCGACTAGTTTTCACATACCTCGAAGAATGGAACATGCGGGTTCAAAATAAACAATAAACCAACCTGGCGAGATCGCAGGGCGAGAATAACAAATGTAAAATTTGTGAGCAAAAAGTTGCCAACAACTTTGTACTCACCACGCATGGTGCCAATACAGTTGCATTTCAAATACTCCATCACCACCGGCTATTTTTACTTGAATTATTGCCTCTCTCTGTATTTGGGTTACCTGGCTAATTTTCACTTACCACGAAGCTGGAAGATGCCAATTCGACATCAACAATAAAACAACCAATCAAGAATGCAGGTTGAGGACACCAAACATAAAATTTGTGAGGAAGATTTACCAGCAACTTGTTACTCCACCACGCATGGTGCCAATATAGGTTGGAAATATTCCAATTCTATATGAATTACTGGACGCAGTTGAGAAACATAATCTCACTCTTCGTTTGGGTTACCTGGCTAATATTCACTTACCTTGAAGCCTAGGAAATGTCAACTCGTGACAAACAATAAAGTAACCAAGCAAGATTGCAGGCTGATGACACCAAACCTAAGATGTGTGAGTAACATTTACCAACAACTTGTTACTCGCCATGCACATTGCCAAAATAGGTTGCAGTTGAAACATTCCAATTCTGTATGAACTACTGGACTCAGTTGAGGAACATAACCTCACTCTTCGTTTGGGTTACCTGCCTACTTTTCACTTACCTTGAAGCCTAGGAAAGGTTAATTCGTCACAAACCATGAAGTAACCAAGGAAGATTGCAGGCTGAGGACACCAAACCTAAGATGTGTGAGTAACCTTTACCAGCAACTTGTTACTCTGCCATGCATGGTGCCAATATAGGTTGGAAATATTCCAATTGTATATGAATTACTGGACGCAGTTGAGAAACATAATCTCACTCTTCATTTGGGTTACCTGGCTAAACTTCACTTACCTTGAAGCCTAGGAAATGTGAACTCGTCACAAACAGTAAAGTAACCAAGCAAGATTGCAGGCTGAGGACACCAAACCTAAGATGTGTGAGTAACATTTACCAGCAACTTGTTACTCGCCATGCATATTGCCAGTACAGGTTGCGATCGAAATATTCCAAATTCTGTGTGAATTACTGGATGTAGTTGAGGAACATAACCTCATTCTTCGTTTGGGTTTTCATTGCTAATATTCACTTACCTTGAAGCGTAGGAAAATGTCAACTCGTGACAAACAATAAAGTAACCAAGCAAGATATCAGGTTGAGGACACCAAACCTAAGATGTGTGAGGAACATTTACCAGCAACTTGTTACTCGCCATGCATATTGCCAATATAGGTTGCAATCGAAATATCCCAAATTCTGTATGAATGACAGGACGCAGTTGAGAAGCATAATCTCACTCCGCATTTGGGTTACCTGGCCAATTGTCACTTACCTTGAAGCTGGAAAATGCCAATTAGTCACAAATAAAGTGCAAGCAAGGTTGCAGGACGAGGACACCAAACAAAAAGTCTGTCAGGAACATTTACCAACAGCCTGTTACTCACTGTGCATGGGGCCAATAAAAGATGCATTTTAAATGCTCTTTATCACCACTGGTTAATTTTTTGCTTGAGTTACTGGATGCAGTTGAGAAGCATAACCCCACTCTACCAACCTGGGGAGATCGCAGGACGAGAATAACAAATGTAAAATTTGTGAGAAAAAGTTACCAACAACTTGTTACTCACCACGCATGGTGCTAATATAGGTTGAACTGCAAATAGGTAATCTCAACTGTCTATTTTTACTTGAATTATTGCCTCTCTCTGTATTTGGGATACGTGGATAATTATCACTTAGCATGAAGCTGGAAGATGCCAATTCGTCATTAACAATAAAGCAACCAAGCAGGAAGAGGACACCAAACATGAAATTTGTGAGGGAGATTTACCAGCAACTTGTTACTCTGCCATGCATGTTGCCAATATAGGTTGGAAATATTCCAATTCTATATGAATTACTGGACGCAGTTGAGAAACATAATCTCACTCTTCATTTGGGTTACCTGGCTAAACTTCACTTACCTTGAAGCCTAGGAAATGTGAACTCGTCACAAACAGTAAAGTAACCAAGCAAGATTGCAGGCTGAGGACACAAACCTAAGATGTGTGAGTAACATTTACCAGCAACTTGTTACTCGCCATGCATGTTGCCAATATAGGTTGGAAATATTCCAATTCTATATGAATTACTGGATGCAGTTGAGAAACATAATCTCACTCTTCATTTGGGTTACCTGGCTAAACTTCACTTACCTTGAAGCCTAGGAAATGTAAACACGTCACAAACAGTAAAGTAACGAAGCAAGATTGCAGGCTGAGGACACCCAACCTAAGATGTCGTGAGTAACATTTACCAGCAACTTGTTACTCGCCATGCATATTGCCAGTACAGGTTGCGATCGAAATATTCCAAATTCTGTATGAATTACTGGATGCAGTTGAGGAACATAACCTCACTCTTCGTTTGGGTTACCTGGCTAATTCCCACTTACCTTGAAGCCTAGGAAATGTCAATTCGTCACAAACAATAAAGCAACCAAGCAAGATTGCATGTTGAGGACACCAAACCTAAGATGTGTGAGTAACATTTACCAACAACTTGTTACTCACCATGCATATTGCCAATATAGGCTGCAATTGAAATTTTCCAATTCTGTATGAATTACTGGACGCAGTTGAGGAACATAACCTCACTCTTCTTTTGGGTTACCTGGCTAATATTCACTTACCTTGAAGCCTAGGAAATGTCAACTCGTGACAAACAATAAAGTAACCAAGCAAGATATCAGGTAGAGGACACCAAACCTAAGATGTGCGAGGAACATTTACCAGCAAGTTGTTACTCGCCATGCATATTGCCAATATAGGTTGCAATCGAAGTATTCCAAATTCCGTATGAATGACTGGACGCAGTTGAGAACATAACCTCACTCTTCGTTTGGGTTTTCATAGCTAATATTCACTTACCTTGAAGCGTAGGAAATGTCAACTCGTGACAAACAGTAAAGTAACCAAGCAAGATATCAGGTTGAGGACACCAAACCTAAGATGTGTGAGGAACATTTACCAGCAACTTGTTACTCGCCATGCATATTGCCAATATAGGTTGCAATCGAAATATTCCAAATTCTGTATGAATGACAGGACGCAGTTGAGAAGCATAATCTCACTCCGCATTTGGGTTACCTGGCCAATTGTCACTTACCTTGAAGCTGGAAAATGCCAATTAATCACAAATAAAGTGGCAAGCAAGGTTGCAGGACGAGGACACCAAACAAAAAGTCTGTCAGGAACATTTACCAACAGCTGTTACTCACTGTGCATGGGGCCAATAAAAGATGCATTTTAAATGCTCTTTATCACCACTGGTTAATTTTTTGCTTGAATTACTGGATGCAGTTGAGAAGCATAACCTCACTCTACCAACCTGGGGAGATCGCAGGGCGAGAATAACAAATGTAAAATTTGTGAGCAAAAGTTACCAACAACTTGTTACTCACCACGCATGGTGCCAATATAGGTTGAACTGCAAATAGTCCATCTCGACTGTCTATTTTACTTGAATTATTGCCTCTCTCTGTATTTGGGATACGTGGATAATTATCACTTAGCATGAAGCTGGAAGATGCCAATTCGTCATTAACAATAAAGCAACCAAGCAGGAATGCAGGATGAGGACACCAAACATGAAATTTGTGAGGGAGATTTACCAGCAAACTTGTTACTCTGCCATGCATGTTGTGGAAATATTCCAATTCTATATGAATTACTGGACGCAGTTGAGAAACATAATCTCACTCTTCATTTGGGTACCTGGCTAAACTTCACTTACCTTGAAGCCTAGGAAATGTAAACACGTCACAAACAGTAAAGTAACGAAGCAAGATTGCAGGCTGAGGACACCCAACCTAAGATGTGTGAGTAACATTTACCAGCAACTTGTTACTCGCCATGCATATTGCCAGTACAGGTTGCGATCGAAATATTCCAAATTCTGTATGAATTACTGGATGCAGTTGAGGAACATAACCTCACTCTTCGTTTGGGTTACCTGGCTAATTCCCACTTACCTTGAAGCCTAGGAAATGTCAATTCGTCACAAACAATAAAGCAACCAAGCAAGATTGCATGTTGAGGACACCAAACTTAAGATGTGTGAGTAACATTTACCAACAACTTGTTACTCACCATGCATATTGCCAATATAGGCTGCAATTGAAATTTTCCAATTCTGTATGAATTACTGGACGCAGTTGAGGAACATAACCTCACTCTTCTTTTGGGTTACCTGGCTAATATTCACTTACCTTGAAGCCTAGGAAATGTCAACTGGTGACAAACAATAAAGTAACCAAGCAAGATATCAGGTTGAGGACACCAAACCTAAGATGTGCGAGGAACATTACCAGCAACTTGTTACTCGCCATGCATATTGCCAATATAGGTTGCAATCGAAATATTCCAAATTCTGTATGAATGACTGGACGCAGTTGAGAAGCATAATCTCGCTCTGCAGTTGGGTTACTTGGCCAATTGTCACTTACCTTGAAGCTGGAAAATGCCAATTAGTCACAAACAATAAAGTAGGCAAGCAAGATTGCAGGACGAGGACACCAAACAAAAAGTTTGTGAGGAACATTTACCAACAGCCTGTTACTCACTGTGCATGGGGGCCAATAAAAGATGCATTTTAAAGGCTCTTATCACCACTGGTTATTTTTTGCTTGAATTACTGGATGCAGTTGAGAAACATAACCTCACTCTAGCAACCTGGGGAGAATAACAAATGTAAAATTTGTGAGCAAAGGTTACCAACAATTTGTTACTCACCACGCATGGTGCCAAAATAGGTTGCATTTCAAATAGTCCATCACCACCGCTAGTTTTGAACTTGATTTTCTGGATAAATTAAACAAATCAAATTAAATTTAAACAAACACTCTTCCTCATAGTCCTGAAAAGTCTCCCGACTAAGTGAAACGGTTAGTTTCCTTATTTTAATGTGGTTTTACCTTTAACCTCTTCCCAGCAGATATTTAAGTGCACCACGCATTTTGGGCACTCTGATCTACACTAGTGACTTTCTTGCTCACTGGGCT
>JAUKNK010000446.1:2500-31031 GCA_030765055.1 Mantis religiosa | reverse complement strand
ACTCATTTGTTCGAATGTTTGTTCCCAGGAAACATTTGTTCATGTTTGAAAACGAGAAGAAATTATTGGAAGCGAGGTCGAGCGAATATGAGTCGTGCGGCAGCAATTTATGACGGAAATCATACAATTTGGCGGCGACAACATCGGGTGAATGTGCCGGTGCGTTGTTGTGCTAAAACAAAACCTCTGTAATGTTCATTTTTTTGTAATTTACGTCGTCCAACGTTAAGTCATATCGGACGATGAATGGAATGGATGAAATGATGCTCAAATGAGCCCAGGGTCCATAGAGCTTAGAGTTACCCGACATTTGTCTTTCAGGGATAGCGGAAAACCCCGGAAAAAACTTATCCAGGTAAATCACCCTGACAGATTCGATCTCGGGACTTCTTGAACGTGAGGCAGACATGCTACCTACCACGCTACCGAGAGGTGGGCAAACTAACGAACCGAACGATGTTGCACGTTTTCTATTTTAGCGAAAATACGTTGAACGATTGACTAAAATGCCTGTCAGATCTAAACTAATGTATGAATCATTACCAGATATGTTTTGGCGATACGTAACAAATGACAGTACACAAGATTAACACAAGAATACCGCCTATTTGGAAACAAATATTTGTGGAATGTTCTTTTTCTCTCACGAGTTAACGTTTCCCTCCAACAATATTTGCTCTCCTTTCTACCCCACCTTTGTGATGGGCTTCTAGGTGTCGTGGTGATGCCAGATAGATGGTGCGGTTGCTTGCTCAAATACAGTATTCCCCGTGAGTACTAGAGGCCTGTACGTTGAGAGCATGTTTTAAGAACGCTAGAATTTGGAGAAACACAATTTTAGATCTATGTATGTATCCATGGACAGAATAAAAAAAATGAGGAATCAGTTAAACACCAAATTTAGTATTTAAGTTCATTTTATTGGAACGAAGAGTTTGAAGAAGATCCCTTCACCCAAAGCTACCCTTTATATCCAGCAATTTTCCAAAAGTTTTCATTTTTTTCAAAAATGACTAAGAATTTTTATTAAAATACACATAATTTCATATAAACTGAAATTTATATCTGGAATGTTTTCAGAAATCCTCAATGTGGATGATTTTTGCAAAATTGGTGAATCGTAGCAAATAGAAAAAATATTAATATACAAAAAATTGATTCATTTAAAATACCCAATTTATATATATATATAGCTTACAGTTCGGAGATATTCCTTGTTACTAGACTGAATTATCTCAAAAAAGAAGTCGTTTTCATTTCTTTTTATCTATTGGAAGTACAAAGAGACAGAATTTGAAGTTATCACCTAGACAAAAACTCTTCAAAACATTTCACTATCACTTAAAATCTGCCCGCCTTGGTAGCGTGGTAGCATGTCTGCCTCACGTTCAAGAGGTCCCGAGTTCGAATCTCGGTCAGGGTGAGTTACCAGGATAAGGTTTTTCCCTGGGGTTTTCCTTATCCTGTAAGACGAATGTCAGCTAACTGTAAGCTCCATGGACCCTGGGCCCATTTGAGCATAATTTCACCCATTCTATTTATCGTCCACTAAGACTTAACGTTGGAGGGCGTAAATTACAACAACAACAACAACAACAACAACAAAAACCTTATTCTGCTGTATTCCCTTGTAACTACAATAAGATAATATTTATCTTGAAGTAGATAGAGCAGTAAGTGTTTGTAAAAGAGTAGAGAAAGTCATGTATACATCACATAACGACCAGCTGTTTAAAACATTTGACTATCACTTAAAGTCTACTGTATTCCCTTGTAACTACAATAAGATAATGTTTATCTTGAAGTAGATAGAGCAATAAGTGTTTGTACAAGAGTAGAGAAAGTCATGTATACATCACATAACGACCATCTGTTTAAAACATTTGACTATCACTTAAAGTCTACTGTATTTCATTGTAATTACAATAAGATAATGTTTATCTTGAAGTAGATAGAGCAATAAGTGTTTGTACAGGAGTAGAGAAAGTCATGTATACATCACATAACGACCAGCTGTTTAAAACATTTGACTATCACTTAAAGTCTACTGTATTCCCTTGTAACTACAATAAGATAATGTTTATCTTGAAGTAGATAGAGCAGTAAGTGTTTGTACAAGAGTAGAGAAAGTCATGTATACATCACATCACGACCAGCTGTTTAAAACATCTGACTATCACTTAAAGTCTACTGTATTCCCTTGTAACTACAATAAGATAATGTTTATCTTGAAGTAGATAGAGCAGTAAGTGTTTGTACAAGAGTAGAGAAAGTCATGTATACATCACATCACGACCAGCTGTTTAAAACACTTGACTATCACTTAAAGTCTACTGTATTCCCTTGTAACTACAATAAGATAATGTTTATCCTGAAGTAGATAGAGCAATAAGTGTTTGTACAAGAGTAGAGAAAGTCATGTATACATCACATCACGACCAGCTGTTTAAAACATTTGACTATCACTTAAAGTCTACTGTATTCCCTTGTAACTACAATAAGATGATGTTTATCTTGAAGTAGATAGAGCAATAAGTGTTTGTACAAGAGTAGAGAAAGTCATGTATACATCACATCACGACCAGCTGTTTAAAACATTTGACTATCACTTAAAGTCTACTGTATTCCCTTGTAACTACAATAAGATAATGTTTATCTTGAAGTAGATAGAGTAATAAGTGTTTGTACAAGAGTAGAGAAAGTCATGTGTACATCACATAACGACCAAAACATTTGACTATCACTTAAAGTCTACTGTATTCCCTTGTAACTACAATAAGATAATGTTTATCTTGAAGTAGATAGAGTAATAAGTGTTTGTACAAGAGTAGAGAAAGTCATGTGTACATCACATAACGACCAAAACATTTGACTATCACTTAAAGTCTACTGTATTCCCTTGTAACTACAATAAGATAATGTTTATCTTGAAGTAGATAGAGCAATAAGTGTTTGTACAAGAGTAGAGAAAGTCATGTGTACATCACATAACGACCAAAACATTTGACTATCACTTAAAGTCTACTGTATTCGCTTGTAACTACAATAGGATAATGTTTATCTTGAAGTAGATAAAGTAATAAGTGTTTGTACAAGAGTAGAGAAAGTCATTTGTACATCACATAACGACCAGCTGTTTAAAACATTTGACTATCACTTAAAGTCTACTGTATTCCCTTGTAACTACAATAAGACAATGTTTATCTTGAAGTAGATAGAGCAATAAGTGTTTGTACAAGAGTAGAGAAAGTCATGTATACATCACATAACGACCATCTGTTTAAAACATTTGACTATCACTTAAAGTCTATTTATTGTATTCCCTTGTAACTACAATAAGATAATGTCTAGCTTGGAGTAGATAGTAGATTTTGTACAGGAGTCGTTGAGTATAACACAGACTCTTTTTAGTTAGTTGTAAACATTTTATAATGTAATTTTGCCAGAAATATGTTTACGAAGGAACAGCATATGGCAAAAACGAGATATCTGAAGGTCATTCAAGAAAATTCCCCTACCAAATCCATCTTTTTTATGAAAGTTGGTTTTAGACGTGGTCTTTTTACAGTCTTAGCTCCAAAGATTTTGATAAGAATAATACATATAAGATGTTTAATTTAAGAATAATACGTACATACTTCGTTTCTTCGTTCTGAAAGACCTTCTACATAAAATGCTATACGTCAGACTTGTTTGGTTTACAACACTCTTTTAGCGTGGCAGAAGAATCCTACAGTAATTTATGTAGAAAAGCTGAAAAGAGAAGTAACCCTGACCAGGTGCCGCTTGAAGCTTTTTAATTGCACGTGCGCGTAAAACCAGTCAAACGTGTGTCGTTCATTAACGTGGGGTGCATTGGTAAATAAAATGGAAATGCGTGCATTACGATGCTCTTTTGTCGCCACTGACCACATCTGCCAAGCTCGTGATTTCCTTCAGGAAACCGGAAAGTTGACAGATGTTCCGTAGCGATGTTTAGAAAAGGGGCAAATATCACCTGGTGAGTCGTGCTTATTGAGACAATTTGTGTCTGTGGGGTAATTTCGAAAACAATTCACCCCTCTTCCTGAGTAAGGGCAATTCATATCATTGACCGATGATCGTCATTTTGTATTTCTCTTCGAGGAAGAATCTCGCGTTCAATTGTCGAGCTAGAATTCCTCACTGGAAGAGGAAAAAGTTGTCAAGGTTTGTTTGAAAGGACAAAACGGGCAAAGTTGCTTAAGAGGTTAGGTACAGCATACCTTTTCCAAATAATACAATTTTAAAAACGTAAATGTTATTGCACATATCAAACATTTACGTAAATTTTGTTGAAAAAGCCACTTTGGAGCTTCAAAGATAATTAAAAGTCAATTTGTTATAGATAGTTAATAGGAAATTTAAAATACATCCAGTTTTAACTGCATTTCCCACAAAGTATATTTCTCTTTCTCCACGAAACTTCCAAAATTACGAAGGGTTTTACATGAGACAATTTGCGGATTTTTTTCTTAACTTCCGTTCTTCAATGTTGTCATATCGGAACATGAACGAAATTATACTCAACTGAACTCACAGTCCAAATGGGTTAGAGTAACCAGACATTCATTTTTCAGGATAAGATGTGGCAACTTTGGAGGTTTTCTCTTATCCTGAAAGATAAAGGTCTGGTAACTCTAAGCTCTATGTACCCTGTACTCATTTAAACATCATTTCACTCATTGTCCGATGTGACTTAACGTTGGAGGTTTTCTCTTATCCTGAAAGATGAATGTGTGGTAACTCTAAGCTCTATGTACCCTGTACTCATTTGAACATCATTTCATTGATCGTCCGATATGTCTTAACGTTGGAGGTTTTCTCTTATCCTGAAAGATGAATGTGTGGTAACTCTAAGCTCTATGTACCCTGTACTCATTTGAACATCATTTCACTCATCGTCCGATAATTCTTAACGTTGGAGGTTTTCTCTTATCCTGAAAGACGAATGTCTGATAACTCTAAGCTCTATGTACCCTGTACTCATTTGAACATCATTTCACTCATCGCCTGATATGACTTAACGTTGGAGGTTTTCTCTTATCCTGAAAGATGAATGTGTGGTAACTCTAAGTTCTATGTACCCTGTACTCATTTGAACATCATTTCACTCATCGTCCGATATGTCTTAACGTTGGAGGTTTTCTCTTATCCTGAAAGACGAATGTCTGATAACTCTAAGCTCTATGTACCCTGTGCTCATTTGTGCATAATTACATTTATTGTCCCACATGACTGAATGCTAGAGGACATAAATTTAAATAAATGTATAAATAATTTTTATATTGCTATACAAATACTTATTGCTCTATCTACTTCAAGATAGACATTATCTTATTGTAGTTACAAGGGAATACAGTAGACTTTAAGTGATAGTCAAATGTTTTAAACAGCTGGTCGTTATGTGATGTACACATGACTTTCTCTACTCTTGTACAAACACTTATTGCTCTATCTACTTCAAGATAAACATTCTCTTATTGTAGTTACAATGAAATACAGTAGACTTTAAGTGATAGTCAGATGTTTTAAACAGCTGGTCGTTTTGTGATGTATACATGGCTTTCTCTACTCCTGTACAAACACTTATTGCTCTATCTAGTTCAAGATAAACATTATCTTATTGTAGTTACAAGGGAATACAGTAGAATTTAAGTGATAGTCAAATGTTTTAAACAGCTGGTCGTTATGTGATGTACACATGACTTTCTCTACTCTTGTACAAACACTTATTGCTCTATCTACTTCAAGATAAACATTATCTTATTGTAGTTACAATGAAATACAGTAGACTTTAAGTGATAGTCAAATGTTTTAAACAGCTGGTCGTTTTGTGATGTATACATGGCTTTCTCTACTCCTGTACAAACACTTGTTGCTCTATCTACTTCAAGATAAACAGTATCTTATTGTAGTTACAAGGGAATACAGTAGACTTTAAGTGATAGTCAAATGTTTTAAACAGCTGGTCGTTATGTGATGTATACATGACTTTCTCTACTCCTGTACAAACACTTACTGCTCTATCTACTTCAAGATAAACATTATCTTATTTTAGTTACAAGGGAATACAGTAGACTTTAAGTGATAGTCAAATGTTTTAAACAGCTGGTCGTTTTGTGATGTATACATGGCTTTCTCTACTCCTGTACAAACACTTGTTGCTCTATCTACTTCAAGATAAACAGTATCTTATTGTAGTTACAAGGGAATACAGTAGACTTTAAGTGATAGTCAAATGTTTTAAACAGCTGGTCGTTATGTGATGTATACATGACTTTCTCTACTCCTGTACAAACACTTACTGCTCTATCTACTTCAAGATAAACATTATCTTATTTTAGTTACAAGGGAATACAGTAGACTTTAAGTGATAGTCAAATGTTTTAAACAGCTGGTCGTTTTGTGATGTATACATGGCTTTCTCTACTCCTGTACAAACACTTATTGCTCTATCTACTTCAAGATAAACATTATCTTATTGTAGTTACAAGGGAATACAGTAGACTTTAAGTGATAGTCAAATGTTTTAAACAGCTGGTCGTTATGTGATGTACACACGACTTTCTCTACTCTTGTACAAACACTTATTGCTCTATCTACTTCAAGATAAACATTATCTTATTGTAGTTACAATGAAATACAGTAGACTTTAAGTGATAGTCAAATGTTTTAAACAGCTGGTCGTTTTGTGATGTATACATGGCTTTCTCTACTCCTGTACAAACACTCATTGCTCTATCTACTTCAAGATAAACATTATCTTATTGTAGTTACAAGGGAATACAGTAGACTTTAAGTGATAGTCAAATGTTTTAAACAGCTGGTCGTTATGTGATGTATACATGACTTTCTCTACTCCTGTACAAACACTTACTGCTCTATCTACTTCAAGATAAACATTATCTTATTGTAGTTACAAGGGAATACAGTAGACTTTAAGTGATAGTCAAATGTTTTAAACAGCTGGTCGTTTTGTGATGTATACATAGCTTTCTCTACTCCTGTACAAACACTTATTGCTCTATCTACTTCAAGATAAACATTATCTTATTGTAGTTACAAGGGAATACAGTAGACTTTAAGTGATAGTCAAATGTTTTAAACAGCTGGTCGTTATGTGATGTACACACGACTTTCTCTACTCTTGTACAAACACTTATTGCTCTATCTACTTCAAGATAAACATTATCTTATTGTAGTTACAATGAAATACAGTAGACTTTAAGTGATAGTCAAATGTTTTAAACAGCTGGTCGTTTTGTGATGTATACATGGCTTTCTCTACTCCTGTACAAACACTTATTGCTCTATCTACTTCAAGATAAACATTATCTTATTGTAGTTACAAGGGAATACAGTAGACTTTAATTGATAGTCAAATGTTTTAAACAGCTGGTCGTTATGTGATGTATACATGACTTTCTCTACTCCTGTACAAACACTTACTGCTCTATCTACTTCAAGATAAACATTATCTTATTTTAGTTACAAGGGAATACAGTAGACTTTAAGTGATAGTCAAATGTTTTAAACAGCTGGTCGTTTTGTGATGTATACATGGCTTTCTCTACTCCTGTACAAACACTTATTGCTCTATCTACTTCAAGATAAACATTATCTTATTGTAGTTACAAGGGAATACAGTAGACTTTAAGTGATAGTCAAATGTTTTAAACAGCTGGTCGTTATGTGATGTACACACGACTTTCTCTACTCTTGTACAAACACTTATTGCTCTATCTACTTCAAGATAAACATTATCTTATTGTAGTTACAAGGGAATACAGTAGAATTTAAGTGATAGTCAAATGTTTTAAACAGCTGGTCGTTATGTGATGTACACATGACTGTCTCTACTCTTGTAAAAACACTTATTGCTCTATCTACTTCAAGATAAACATTATCTTATTGTAGTTACAATGAAATACAGTAGACTTTAAGTGATAGTCAAATGTTTTAAACAGCTGGTCGTTTTGTGATGTATCCATGGCTTTCTCTACTCCTGTACACACACTTGTTGCTCTATCTACTTCAAGATAAACAGTATCTTATTGTAGTTACAAGGGAATACAGTAGACTTTAAGTAATAGTCAAATGTTTTAAACAGCTGGTCGTTATGTGATGTATACATGACTTTCTCTACTCCTGTACAAACACTTACTGCTCTATCTACTTCAAGATAAACATTATCTTATTGTAGTTACAAGGGAATACAGTAGAATTTAAGTGATAGTCAAATGTTTTAAACAGCTGGTCGTTATGTGATGTACACATGACTTTCTCTACTCTTGTACAAACACTTATTGCTCTATCTACTTCAAGATAAACATTATCTTATTGTAGTTACAAGGGAATACAGTAGAATTTAAGTGATAGTCAAATGTTTTAAACAGCTGGTCGTTATGTGATGTACACATGACTTTCTCTACTCTTGTACAAACACTTATTGCTCTATCTACTTCAAGATAAACATAATCTTATTGTAGTTACAATGAAATACAGTAGACTTTAAGTGATAGTCAAATGTTTTAAACAGCTGGTCGTTTTGTGATGTATACATGGCTTTCTCTACTCCTGTACAAACACTTGTTGCTCTATCTACTTCAAGATAAACAGTATCTTATTGTAGTTACAAGGGAATACAGTAGACTTTAAGTGATAGTCAAATGTTTTAAACAGCTGGTCGTTATGTGATGTATACATGACTTTCTCTACTCCTGTACAAACACTTACTGCTCTATCTACTTCAAGATAAACATTATCTTATTTTAGTTACAAGGGAATACAGTAGACTTTAAGTGATAGTCAAATGTTATAAACAGCTGGTCGTTTTGTGATGTATACATGGCTTTCTCTACTCCTGTACAAACACTTATTGCTCTATCTACTTCAAGATAAACATTATCTTATTGTAGTTACAAGGGAATACAGTAGACTTTAAGTGATAGTCAAATGTTTTAAACAGCTGGTCGTTATGTGATGTACACACGACTTTCTCTACTCTTGTACAAACACTTATTGCTCTATCTACTTCAAGATAAACATTATCTTATTGTAGTTACAATGAAATACAGTAGACTTTAAGTGATAGTCAAATGTTTTAAACAGCTGGTCGTTTTGTGATGTATACATGGCTTTCTCTACTCCTGTACAAACACTTATTGCTCTATCTACTTCAAGATAAACATTATCTTATTGTAGTTACAAGGGAATACAGTAGACTTTAAGTGATAGTCAAATGTTTTAAACAGCTGGTCGTTATGTGATGTACACACGACTTTCTCTACTCTTGTACAAACACTTATTGCTCTATCTACTTCAAGATAAACATTATCTTATTGTAGTTACAATGAAATACAGTAGACTTTAAGTGATAGTCAAATGTTTTAAACAGCTGGTCGTTTTGTGATGTATACATGGCTTTCTCTACTCCTGTACAAACACTTATTGCTCTATCTACTTCAAGATAAACATTATCTTATTGTAGTTACAAGGGAATACAGTAGACTTTAAGTGATAGTCAAATGTTTTAAACAGCTGGTCGTTATGTGATGTATACATGACTTTCTCTACTCCTGTACAAACACTTACTGCTCTATCTACTTCAAGATAAACATTATCTTATTGTAGTTACAAGGGAATACAGTAGAATTTAAGTGATAGTCAAATGTTTTAAACAGCTGGTCGTTATGTGATGTACACATGACTTTCTCTACTCTTGTACAAACACTTATTGCTCTATCTACTTCAAGATAAACATTATCTTATTGTAGTTACAATGAAATACAGTAGACTTTAAGTGATAGTCAAATGTTTTAAACAGCTGGTCGTTTTGTGATGTATACATGGTTTTCTCTACTCCTGTACAAACACTTGTTGCTCTATCTACTTCAAGATAAACAGTATCTTATTGTAGTTACAAGGGAATACAGTAGACTTTAAGTGATAGTCAAATGTTTTAAACAGCTGGTCGTTATGTGATGTATACATGACTTTCTCTACTCCTGTACAAACACTTACTGCTCTATCTACTTCAAGATAAACATTATCTTATTTTAGTTACAAGGGAATACAGTAGACTTTAAGTGATAGTCAAATGTTTTAAACAGCTGGTCGTTTTGTGATGTATACATGGGTTTCTCTACTCCTGTACAAACACTTATTGCTCTATCTACTTCAAGATAAACATTATCTTATTGTAGTTACAAGGGAATACAGTAGACTTTAAGTGATAGTCAAATGTTTTAAACAGCTGGTCGTTATGTGATGTACACACGACTTTCTCTACTCTTGTACAAACACTTATTGCTCTATCTACTTCAAGATAAACATTATCTTATTGTAGTTACAATGAAATACAGTAGACTTTAAGTGATAGTCAAATGTTTTAAACAGCTGGTCGTTTTGTGATGTATACATGGCTTTCTCTACTCCTGTACAAACACTTATTGCTCTATCTACTTCAAGATAAACATTATCTTATTGTAGTTACAAGGGAATACAGTAGACTTTAAGTGATAGTCAAATGTTTTAAACAGCTGGTCGTTATGTGATGTTTACATGACTTTCTCTACTCCTGTACAAACACTTACTGCTCTATCTACTTCAAGATAAACATTATCTTATTGTAGTTACAAGGGAATACAGTAGACTTTAAGTGATAGTCAAATGTTTTAAACAGCTGGTCGTTTTGTGATGTATACATAGCTTTCTCTACTCCTGTACAAACACTTATTGCTCTATCTACTTCAAGATAAACATTATCTTATTGTAGTTACAAGGGAATACAGTAGACTTTAAGTGATAGTCAAATGTTTTAAACAGCTGGTCGTTATGTGATGTACACACGACTTTCTCTACTCTTGTACAAACACTTATTGCTCTATCTACTTCAAGATAAACATTATCTTATTGTAGTTACAATGAAATACAGTAGACTTTAAGTGATAGTCAAATGTTTTAAACAGCTGGTCGTTTTGTGATGTATACATGGCTTTCTCTACTCCTGTACAAACACTTATTGCTCTATCTACTTCAAGATAAACATTATCTTATTGTAGTTACAAGGGAATACAGTAGACTTTAAGTAATAGTCAAATGTTTTAAACAGCTGGTCGTTATGTGATGTATACATGACTTTCTCTACTCCTGTACAAACACTTACTGCTCTATCTACTTCAAGATAAACATTATCTTATTGTAGTTACAAGGGAATACAGTAGAATTTAAGTGATAGTCAAATGTTTTAAACAGCTGGTCGTTATGTGATGTACACATGACTTTCTCTACTCTTGTACAAACACTTATTGCTCTATCTACTTCAAGATAAACATTATCTTATTGTACTTACAAGGGAATACAGTAGAATTTAAGTGATAGTCAAATGTTTTAAACAGCTGGTCGTTATGTGATGTACACATGACTTTCTCTACTCTTGTACAAACACTTATTGCTCTATCTACTTCAAGATAAACATTATCTTATTGTAGTTACAATGAAATACAGTAGACTTTAAGTGATAGTCAAATGTTTTAAACAGCTGGTCGTTTTGTGATGTATACATGGCTTTCTCTACTCCTGTACAAACACTTGTTGCTCTATCTACTTCAAGATAAACAGTATCTTATTGTAGTTACAAGGGAATACAGTAGACTTTAAGTGATAGTCAAATGTTTTAAACAGCTGGTCGTTATGTGATGTATACATGGCTTTCTCTACTCCTGTACAAACACTTATTGCTCTATCTACTTCAAGATAAACATTATCTTATTGTAGTTACAAGGGAATACAGTAGACTTTAAGTGATAGTCAAATGTTTTAAACAGCTGGTCGTTATGTGATGTACACACGACTTTCTCTACTCTTGTACAAACACTTATTGCTCTATCTACTTCAAGATAAACATTATCTTATTGTAGTTACAATGAAATACAGTAGACTTTAAGTGATAGTCAAATGTTTTAAACAGCTGGTCGTTTTGTGATGTATACATGGCTTTCTCTACTCCTGTACAAACACTTATTGCTCTATCTACTTCAAGATAAACATTATCTTATTGTAGTTACAAGGGAATACAGTAGACTTTAAGTGATAGTCAAATGTTTTAAACAGCTGGTCGTTATGTGATGTTTACATGACTTTCTCTACTCCTGTACAAACACTTACTGCTCTATCTACTTCAAGATAAACATTATCTTATTGTAGTTACAAGGGAATACAGTAGACTTTAAGTGATAGTCAAATGTTTTAAACAGCTGGTCGTTTTGTGATGTATACATAGCTTTCTCTACTCCTGTACAAACACTTATTGCTCTATCTACTTCAAGATAAACATTATCTTATTGTAGTTACAAGGGAATACAGTAGACTTTAAGTGATAGTCAAATGTTTTAAACAGCTGGTCGTTATGTGATGTACACACGACTTTCTCTACTCTTGTACAAACACTTATTGCTCTATCTACTTCAAGATAAACATTATCTTATTGTAGTTACAATGAAATACAGTAGACTTTAAGTGATAGTCAAATGTTTTAAACAGCTGGTCGTTTTGTGATGTATACATGGCTTTCTCTACTCCTGTACAAACACTTATTGCTCTATCTACTTCAAGATAAACATTATCTTATTGTAGTTACAAGGGAATACAGTAGACTTTAAGTGATAGTCAAATGTTTTAAACAGCTGGTCGTTATGTGATGTATACATGACATTCTCTACTCCTGTACAAACACTTACTGCTCTATCTACTTCAAGATAAACATTATCTTATTGTAGTTACAAGGGAATACAGTAGAATTTAAGTGATAGTCAAATGTTTTAAACAGCTGGTCGTTATGTGTGTACACATGACTTTCTCTACTCTTGTACAAACACTTATTGCTCTATCTACTTCAAGATAAACATTATCTTATTGTAGTTACAATGAAATACAGTAGACTTTAAGTGATAGTCAAATGTTTTAAACAGCTGGTCGTTTTGTGATGTATACATGGCTTTCTCTACTCCTGTACAGACACTTATTGCTCTATCTACTTCAAGATAAACATTATCTTATTGTAGTTACAAGGGAATACAGTAGACTTTAATTGATAGTCAAATGTTTTAAACAGCTGGTCGTTATGTGATGTACACATGACTTTCTCTACTCTTGTACAAACACTTATTGCTCTATCTACTTCAAGATAAACATTATCTTATTGTAGTTACAATGAAATACAGTAGACTTTAAGTGATAGTCAAATGTTTTAAACAGCTGGTCGTTTTGTGATGTATACATGGCTTTCTCTACTCTTGTACAAACACTTATTGCTCTATCTACTTCAAGATAAACATTATCTTATTGTAGTTACAAGGGAATACAGTAGACTTTAAGTGATAGTCAAATGTTTTAAACAGCTGGTCGTTATGTGATGTATACATGACTTTCTCTACTCCTGTACAAACACTTACTGCTCTATCTACTTCAAGATAAACATTATCTTATTGTAGTTACAAGGGAATACAGTAGACTTTAAGTGATAGTCAAATGTTTTAAACAGCTGGTCGTTATGTGATGTATACATGACTTTCTCTACTCTTGTACAAACACTTATTGCTCTATCTACTTCAAGATAAACATTATCTTATTGTAGTTACAAGGGAATACAGTAGACTTTAAGTAATAGTCAAATGTTTTAAACAGCTGGTCGTTATGTGATGTATACATGACTTGCTCTACTCCTGTACAAACACTTACTGCTCTATCTACTTCAAGATAAACATTATCTTATTGTAGTTACAAGGGAATACAGTAGAATTTAAGTGATAGTCAAATGTTTTAAACAGCTGGTCGTTATGTGATGTACACATGACTTTCTCTACTCTTGTACAAACACTTATTGCTCTATCTACTTCAAGATAAACATTATCTTATTGTAGTTACAAGGGAATACAGTAGAATTTAAGTGATAGTCAAATGTTTTAAACAGCTGGTCGTTATGTGATGTACACATGACTTTCTCTACTCTTGTACAAACACTTATTGCTCTATCTACTTCAAGATAAACATAATCTTATTGTAGTTACAATGAAATACAGTAGACTTTAAGTGATAGTCAAATGTTTTAAACAGCTGGTCGTTTTGTGATGTATACATGGCTTTCTCTACTCCTGTACAAACACTTGTTGCTCTATCTACTTCAAGATAAACAGTATCTTATTGTAGTTACAAGGGAATACAGTAGACTTTAAGTGATAGTCAAATGTTTTAAACAGCTGGTCGTTATGTGATGTATACATGACTTTCTCTACTCCTGTACAAACACTTACTGCTCTATCTACTTCAAGATAAACATTATCTTATTTTAGTTACAAGGGAATACAGTAGACTTTAAGTGATAGTCAAATGTTATAAACAGCTGGTCGTTTTGTGATGTATACATGGCTTTCTCTACTCCTGTACAAACACTTATTGCTCTATCTACTTCAAGATAAACATTATCTTATTGTAGTTACAAGGGAATACAGTAGACTTTAAGTGATAGTCAAATGTTTTAAACAGCTGGTCGTTATGTGATGTACACACGACTTTCTCTACTCTTGTACAAACACTTATTGCTCTATCTACTTCAAGATAAACATTATCTTATTGTAGTTACAATGAAATACAGTAGACTTTAAGTGATAGTCAAATGTTTTAAACAGCTGGTCGTTTTGTGATGTATACATGGCTTTCTCTACTCCTGTACAAACACTTATTGCTCTATCTACTTCAAGATAAACATTATCTTATTGTAGTTACAAGGGAATACAGTAGACTTTAAGTGATAGTCAAATGTTTTAAACAGCTGGTCGTTATGTGATGTACACACGACTTTCTCTACTCTTGTACAAACACTTATTGCTCTATCTACTTCAAGATAAACATTATCTTATTGTAGTTACAATGAAATACAGTAGACTTTAAGTGATAGTCAAATGTTTTAAACAGCTGGTCGTTTTGTGATGTATACATGGCTTTCTCTACTCCTGTACAAACACTTATTGCTCTATCTACTTCAAGATAAACATTATCTTATTGTAGTTACAAGGGAATACAGTAGACTTTAAGTGATAGTCAAATGTTTTAAACAGCTGGTCGTTATGTGATGTATACATGACTTTCTCTACTCCTGTACAAACACTTACTGCTCTATCTACTTCAAGATAAACATTATCTTATTGTAGTTACAAGGGAATACAGTAGAATTTAAGTGATAGTCAAATGTTTTAAACAGCTGGTCGTTATGTGATGTACACATGACTTTCTCTACTCTTGTACAAACACTTATTGCTCTATCTACTTCAAGATAAACATTATCTTATTGTAGTTACAATGAAATACAGTAGACTTTAAGTGATAGTCAAATGTTTTAAACAGCTGGTCGTTTTGTGATGTATACATGGTTTTCTCTACTCCTGTACAAACACTTGTTGCTCTATCTACTTCAAGATAAACAGTATCTTATTGTAGTTACAAGGGAATACAGTAGACTTTAAGTGATAGTCAAATGTTTTAAACAGCTGGTCGTTATGTGATGTATACATGACTTTCTCTACTCCTGTACAAACACTTATTGCTCTATCTACTTCAAGATAAACATTATCTTATTTTAGTTACAAGGGAATACAGTAGACTTTAAGTGATAGTCAAATGTTTTAAACAGCTGGTCGTTTTGTGATGTATACATGGGTTTCTCTACTCCTGTACAAACACTTATTGCTCTATCTACTTCAAGATAAACATTATCTTATTGTAGTTACAAGGGAATACAGTAGACTTTAAGTGATAGTCAAATGTTTTAAACAGCTGGTCGTTATGTGATGTACACACGACTTTCTCTACTCTTGTACAAACACTTATTGCTCTATCTACTTCAAGATAAACATTATCTTATTGTAGTTACAATGAAATACAGTAGACTTTAAGTGATAGTCAAATGTTTTAAACAGCTGGTCGTTTTGTGATGTATACATGGCTTTCTCTACTCCTGTACAAACACTTATTGCTCTATCTACTTCAAGATAAACATTATCTTATTGTAGTTACAAGGGAATACAGTAGACTTTAAGTGATAGTCAAATGTTTTAAACAGCTGGTCGTTATGTGATGTTTACATGACTTTCTCTACTCCTGTACAAACACTTACTGCTCTATCTACTTCAAGATAAACATTATCTTATTGTAGTTACAAGGGAATACAGTAGACTTTAAGTGATAGTCAAATGTTTTAAACAGCTGGTCGTTTTGTGATGTATACATAGCTTTCTCTACTCCTGTACAAACACTTATTGCTCTATCTACTTCAAGATAAACATTATCTTATTGTAGTTACAAGGGAATACAGTAGACTTTAAGTGATAGTCAAATGTTTTAAACAGCTGGTCGTTATGTGATGTACACACGACTTTCTCTACTCTTGTACAAACACTTATTGCTCTATCTACTTCAAGATAAACATTATCTTATTGTAGTTACAATGAAATACAGTAGACTTTAAGTGATAGTCAAATGTTTTAAACAGCTGGTCGTTTTGTGATGTATACATGGCTTTCTCTACTCCTGTACAAACACTTATTGCTCTATCTACTTCAAGATAAACATTATCTTATTGTAGTTACAAGGGAATACAGTAGACTTTAAGTAATAGTCAAATGTTTTAAACAGCTGGTCGTTATGTGATGTATACATGACTTTCTCTACTCCTGTACAAACACTTACTGCTCTATCTACTTCAAGATAAACATTATCTTATTGTAGTTACAAGGGAATACAGTAGAATTTAAGTGATAGTCAAATGTTTTAAACAGCTGGTCGTTATGTGATGTACACATGACTTTCTCTACTCTTGTACAAACACTTATTGCTCTATCTACTTCAAGATAAACATTATCTTATTGTACTTACAAGGGAATACAGTAGAATTTAAGTGATAGTCAAATGTTTTAAACAGCTGGTCGTTATGTGATGTACACATGACTTTCTCTACTCTTGTACAAACACTTATTGCTCTATCTACTTCAAGATAAACATTATCTTATTGTAGTTACAATGAAATACAGTAGACTTTAAGTGATAGTCAAATGTTTTAAACAGCTGGTCGTTTTGTGATGTATACATGGCTTTCTCTACTCCTGTACAAACACTTGTTGCTCTATCTACTTCAAGATAAACAGTATCTTATTGTAGTTACAAGGGAATACAGTAGACTTTAAGTGATAGTCAAATGTTTTAAACAGCTGGTCGTTATGTGATGTATACATGACTTTCTCTACTCCTGTACAAACACTTACTGCTCTATCTACTTCAAGATAAACATTATCTTATTTTAGTTACAAGGGAATACAGTAGACTTTAAGTGATAGTCAAATGTTTTAAACAGCTGGTCGTTTTGTGATGTATACATGGCTTTCTCTACTCCTGTACAAACACTTATTGCTCTATCTACTTCAAGATAAACATTATCTTATTGTAGTTACAAGGGAATACAGTAGACTTTAAGTGATAGTCAAATGTTTTAAACAGCTGGTCGTTATGTGATGTACACACGACTTTCTCTACTCTTGTACAAACACTTATTGCTCTATCTACTTCAAGATAAACATTATCTTATTGTAGTTACAATGAAATACAGTAGACTTTAAGTGATAGTCAAATGTTTTAAACAGCTGGTCGTTTTGTGATGTATACATGGCTTTCTCTACTCCTGTACAAACACTTATTGCTCTATCTACTTCAAGATAAACATTATCTTATTGTAGTTACAAGGGAATACAGTAGACTTTAAGTGATAGTCAAATGTTTTAAACAGCTGGTCGTTATGTGATGTTTACATGACTTTCTCTACTCCTGTACAAACACTTACTGCTCTATCTACTTCAAGATAAACATTATCTTATTGTAGTTACAAGGGAATACAGTAGACTTTAAGTGATAGTCAAATGTTTTAAACAGCTGGTCGTTTTGTGATGTATACATAGCTTTCTCTACTCCTGTACAAACACTTATTGCTCTATCTACTTCAAGATAAACATTATCTTATTGTAGTTACAAGGGAATACAGTAGACTTTAAGTGATAGTCAAATGTTTTAAACAGCTGGTCGTTATGTGATGTACACACGACTTTCTCTACTCTTGTACAAACACTTATTGCTCTATCTACTTCAAGATAAACATTATCTTATTGTAGTTACAATGAAATACAGTAGACTTTAAGTGATAGTCAAATGTTTTAAACAGCTGGTCGTTTTGTGATGTATACATGGCTTTCTCTACTCCTGTACAAACACTTATTGCTCTATCTACTTCAAGATAAACATTATCTTATTGTAGTTACAAGGGAATACAGTAGACTTTAAGTGATAGTCAAATGTTTTAAACAGCTGGTCGTTATGTGATGTATACATGACATTCTCTACTCCTGTACAAACACTTACTGCTCTATCTACTTCAAGATAAACATTATCTTATTGTAGTTACAAGGGAATACAGTAGAATTTAAGTGATAGTCAAATGTTTTAAACAGCTGGTCGTTATGTGATGTACACATGACTTTCTCTACTCTTGTACAAACACTTATTGCTCTATCTACTTCAAGATAAACATTATCTTATTGTAGTTACAATGAAATACAGTAGACTTTAAGTGATAGTCAAATGTTTTAAACAGCTGGTCGTTTTGTGATGTATACATGGCTTTCTCTACTCCTGTACAGACACTTATTGCTCTATCTACTTCAAGATAAACATTATCTTATTGTAGTTACAAGGGAATACAGTAGACTTTAATTGATAGTCAAATGTTTTAAACAGCTGGTCGTTATGTGATGTACACATGACTTTCTCTACTCTTGTACAAACACTTATTGCTCTATCTACTTCAAGAGAAACATTATCTTATTGTAGTTACAATGAAATACAGTAGACTTTAAGTGATAGTCAAATGTTTTAAACAGCTGGTCGTTTTGTGATGTATACATGGCTTTCTCTACTCTTGTACAAACACTTATTGCTCTATCTACTTCAAGATAAACATTATCTTATTGTAGTTACAAGGGAATACAGTAGACTTTAAGTGATAGTCAAATGTTTTAAACAGCTGGTCGTTATGTGATGTATACATGACTTTCTCTACTCCTGTACAAACACTTACTGCTCTATCTACTTCAAGATAAACATTATCTTATTGTAGTTACAAGGGAATACAGTAGACTTTAAGTGATAGTCAAATGTTTTAAACAGCTGGTCGTTATGTGATGTATACATGACTTTCTCTACTCTTGTACAAACACTTATTGCTCTATCTACTTCAAGATAAACATTATCTTATTGTAGTTACAAGGGAATACAGTAGACTTTAAGTGATAGTCAGATGTTTTAATGAACTGGTTATTTTTGTGATGAATTTGAAGCAATTAAAACAATTTTTTTAAATTGTTTTTATCACTTATTTATAAAGCGTTGTTTTAACTGGTTCTTCTTATATTAGTTTATATAATTTGGGAGTTATATAAAGTGACTGAAATAAAGGGATGTGTATACATTTAAAGAGTAATAGATGAATGTGTATAAAAGAGCATGTGAGTACACAAAGAATATTAGCCTTGGTTTTTGGCGCCAGTTTATTTACACTGTTAAGTTTGGTTCGAGTTGGTATAAGTGAATTCTTTGCTTGGGACATACAAAAAAACCGTTGTCTATTGAACCTTGCTAATGAGAAATTTTCCGGCGTTGAAGAGAAATTGGTCATGGCGGATAGATGACTTGGCACATTTCGTTGTGGACTAGCGCGTGCTCTGCAAATTGAAATACTCCCACACCAGGGTACAGCGGGGGCGCCACCATGGCTCTATGACAAGGTTCTGGGCTGTAGGATCATCTGTGAACATCATTCATTTTGTATAACTTAATACAAAAAGGAGGGGAATAATGGTAGGGAGAATAATGAAGCTCTGGTATAAGTGTATTAAAGGGCAGAAAGGGGAATTACTGAAACTGTGCATGAAGCAACAGAAAAGCCTTAAGAATACAAACAGTTGACGGTCGGAATTGGAAAGACGGTGGCGAAGCATTAAGGCAGTGTATGAAGCTATTGAAGGGAGGCAGTATGTTCCCAATCCACTAAGGTGCAGTTGCAGCTGAGCCGGTACCTAGACGTGAAATCGCAACACAAACCAGCGAAATAAACGGGGAAGTAGTATCTTAAAGATCAATTACACCAACATCACAGCCAAAGCAACAAAGACCAGCACGAACAACAGTGAGCGCACCGACCAAGTCCAGTCCTAAGAAGAACCATTCAGTCAAACTACCACCGAAAGCATCTACTTCAAGAACATGTGAACCGGTAATATATAATGTATCGCCAAGGAAATTTAAGAGCAAGTATGACAAAGCTGACTTTCTTAAGGAAAATGGTAAGACCAGTGAAAGGAAAGCTAGCCAGCACAAAAGTCCGCGAACATCTCTTCCGTCAACAACATCTGAGGAATCATCTGGAGAGGACGCCGATCGGCGACTTCCATCTTCGCCGGTCACAGTTTCCGATCGTTTCGAGAGACTTGATTCGAAGTTGCCAGTACTGAAGCCGTCCTCCTCCATTGAGGATGTGGAGCGGGTAGATCCTGTCCTCACTGCCCAAACGACAGTGAGGAAAAGGCAGGAAAAACAGCTGAAAGTGCTAGCCCAGCCCCAGAGGAAAGGAACAAATTGGTTCGACCAACACTGGGCAGGTAGCTTTTGTCATGGCAAGTTGATATTGAAAGTAGTATCATCCAGCTGCTCCACAAATGTATTGAAGATACCCATATATACTTCAGTGTCTGCAGTCGTAATAGTATAGATGCTGGTGGAGGTAAATTTCTCTCAGATGTAAATAGTGTAGTGAACTAGGATTGGTCAAAAAGTAATGACTCCTATTTTTTCTCCTTTAATTGCCCATAAAATTGAATCCAATTTACATAGCTTGAAAACTACAACATTGCTGATTAATTTGTCACTATTCAATATAATCTCCGTCCTTTTCCACAGTTTTGGTCCACCTTTTAACTAGGGCATGTATTCCAGTGTGGTAAAACACACGGTCTTGCTTCCTAAGCCACTGACGCACGGACGTTTTCACAGCCTCCTCATCTTCAAAATGAATCCCACGATGAGCTTCCTTTAGTGGCCCGAACAGATGAAAGTCTGATGGTGCCAGGTCAGGGCTGTAAGACTTGCCATCCCAATTTCTCAATTTCTGCAGTGATGTAACGGCTGGTGTGTGGTCTTGCATTGTCATGCAAAAGAAGAACATCCGCCATAGTTTTTGTTGGGCGAACACGGCGAAGACGTGCTTTCAGCTTTTTGAGAGTTCTGACGTATTGGACAGAATTTATTGTGCATCCCTGCTCCAAAAATGTCAATTATAAGCACACCATCTGCATCCCAAAACACTGTCGCCATAATTTTCCCTGCTGACTGCTGAGTCTGGAATTTTTTTTTCTTCGGTGACGTTGTGTGATGCCATTCTATTGACTGCCTCTTTGATTAAGGTTAAAAAAATGAACCCACCTTTCGTCTCCAGTACCAACTTTTTCCATAAACTCCTCTCCCTCCAAATTGAAGCGCTGCAAGTGTTCGGAGGCTATTGCTTTCCTCGTTTCTTTGTTTTGGGCGGTTAACATTTATACCCAAGGTGAACAAACTTTTGAGTAACCCATTTGTTGAATAATCGTCACCACACTGCCTTTACTGAGGCAGGTAATGCGATACAATTCACGTGTTGTTACCCGGCGATCACCACGAATGATGTCATTGACTCGCTGAATGTTGCATGGAGTCACTGCAGTCACCGGCCTGCCGCTTCTCTTTTCATCTGCCAATGGTGTTTGCCCTTCAGCTTCGTTACAGCGACGAACCCATTGTCTAACAGTGCTGACATCCACCGTTGCATTAACATATACATTTTTTAGCCTTTCGTGAATGCGAATTTGCGTTTCACCTTCCGCAGTCAAAAATTCAATCACAGAACGCTGTCTAATACGAATGTCGATGTTAGCCATTTTGCAAGAGGATGTACTGCTGACTCCTGTTGACTTAGGAGGTTACTACTGCAGGAGATTGGAGAAGAAGGTTTGTGGAATTGCGCCAAATTCAAAGTTTTCAGATAACTTAGTTATTTAATGCAAGAAAAGGAGGCATTACTTTTTTACCCACCCTCTCCCAACTGTGTATTATATTCTCCAAAAGCTGCACGTGTGTCCTATTATTGGTCCTGTTGACTTTGTTCAGGATCAGACTGTATAATAGTAAATATTTGTGACTGGTAGAGAAGTTTCAGAATGTAGAGTCGACGCACATTTCGTCCGAAGAGTTGGTACACTTGCGAGCGCGACATCAGATAAGCGTTTGACACCCCTGTAGAGTATAAATTACAAATTAGGAATTATAAATCAATCACAAGTATAATTTGATAATGTTTGGTACCTCTTTATAATTCAATTACTGAGGGACCACCTGCGATTACGATCGCCAGTGTAAGTTACGGCCCCAGGCCGGGCCTCGTGCGACAGTGACACAAGTCGAGAGGCGGGTTCGAATTGCGGACCGGTTCTTTTGGAAGACCTGATGCAAAAAAACCTTTCAATTTATCTACTTGTGCTTTCATTATACGTGCCTATGACGGGCTGAAGTGACAGTCAAAATTAAGTACATACAACATTTCAAATTTCACATTCTTTCCGTTAACAACAAGAAACTAAAAAAAAAAAACTAGTATTCCAAATAAGTTACAAAGTACTATACCGGATAATTCAAACATCTTTAGATGTTTAAAAACTAAAACTACGTAAGCTTCATTCAGGATCAAGAGCCTATAAAATGAACACACAAAACATACCAAAATTCTGTGTTGTTCTCTATCTACTTCAAGAAAAACACTATCTTATTGTAGTTACAAGGGAATACAGTAGACTTTAAGTGATAGTCAAATGTTTTGGTCGTTATGTGATGTATACATGACTTTCTCTACTCTTGTAAAAACACTTATTGCTCTATCTACTTGAAGATAAACATTATCTTATTGTAGTTACAAGGGAATACAGTAGACTTTAAGTGATAGTCAAATGTTTTGGTCGTTATGTGATGTATACATGACTTTCTCTACTCTTGTAAAAGCACTTATTGCTCTATCTACTTCAAGATAAACATTATCTTATTGTAGTTACAAGGGAATACAGTAGACTTCAAGTGATAGTCAAATGTTTTAAACAGCTGGTCGTTATGTGATATATACATGACTTCCTCTACCCTTTTACAAACACTAATTGCTCTATCTACTTCAAGATAAACATTATCTTATTGTAGTTACAAGGGAATACAGTAGACTTTAAGTGATAGTCAAATGCTTTAAACAGCTGGTCGTTATGTGATGTGTACATGACTTCCTCTACTCTTGTACAAACACTTATTGCTCTATCTACTTGAAGATAAACATTATCTTATTGTAGTTACAAGGGAATACAGTAGACTTCAAGTGATAGTCAAATGTTTTAAACAGCTGGTCGTTATGTTATGTATACATGACTTTCTCTACTCTTGTACAAACACTTATTGCTCTATCTACTTCAAGATAAACATTATCTTATTGTAGTTACAAGGGAATACAGTAGACTTTAAGTGATAGTCAAATGTTTTAAACATCTCGCCGTTATGTGATGTATACATGACTTCTCTACATATTTGAAATATGCTGAATTTCTCAGTTTCTGTGTTTGCCTACCTTGTATTCAAGTGCACTTGGGGTCAGGTGTCTATGGAGGATTAGGCAAAATCTGTATTAGAGAGAATAGCCACCATTTGTGATCAGTCAGAAGTGAGGAACATAAGGTCATACCTAGAAGTAGAGTTACAAGGAGACTATGTTGAAACACGCCGAATACTATTTGGACCGGTTACAGAGATGGGAACATCGCTGGGAGAAGTATGTAGAGTTACAAGCAGACTATGTTAAACACGCCAAGTACTATTTGGACGGGTTAAAGAGGTGGGGGCATCGCTGGGAGAATTGTGTACAGCTACAATTAGAGCATGTTGACAAACGTCGAGTACTATTTGGAGGGGTTACAGAGATGGGAGCATTGCTGGGAGAAATGTGTAGAGTTACAAGGAGACTATGTTGAAAAACGCCGAGTACTATTTGGACGGGTTACAGAGATAGGAACATCGCTGGGAGAAGTATGTAGAGTTACAAGGAGACTATGTTGAAAAACGCCGAGTACTATTTGGACCGGTTAGAGAGATGAGAACATCGCTGGGAGAAGTGTGTAGAGTTACAAGGAGACTATGTTGAAACACGCCGAGTACTATTTGGACGGGTTACAGAGATGAGAACATCGCTGGGAGAAGTATGTAGAGTTACAAGGAGACTATGTTGAAAAACGCCGAGTATTATTTGGACGGGTTACAGAGATGGGAACATCGCTGGGAGAAGTGTGTAGAGTTACAAGGAGACTATGTTGAAAAACGCCGAGTACTATTTGGACGGGTTACAGAGATGAGAACATCGCTGGGAGAAGTGTGTAGAGTTATGAAGAGACTATGTTGATAAACGCTGAGTACTCTTTGGACGGGTTACAGAGATGAGAACATCGCTGGGAGAAGTATGTAGAGTTACAAGGAGACTATATTGAAAAACGCCGAGTACTATTTGGACGGGTTACAGAGATGGGAACATCGCTGGGAGAAGTGTGTAGAGTTACAAGGAGACTATGTTGAAAAACGCCGAGTACTATTTGGACGGGTTACAGAGATGAGAACATCGCTGGGAGAAGTGTGTAGAGTTACAAGGAGACTATGTTGATAAACGCTGAGTACTCTTTGGACGGGTTACAGAGATGAGAACATCGCTGGGAGAAGTATGTAGAGTTACAAGGAGACTATGTTGAAAAACGCCGAGTACTATTTGGACGGGTTACAGAGATGGGAACATCGCTGGGAGAAGTGTGTAGAGTTACAAGGAGACTATGTTGAAAAACGCCGAGTACTATTTGGACGGGTTACAGAGATGAGAACATCGCTGGGAGAAGTGTGTAGAGTTACGAGGAGACTATGTTGATAAACGCTGAGTACTCTTTGGACGGGTTACAGAGATGAGAACATCGCTGGGAGAAGTATGTAGAGTTACAAGGAGACTATATTGAAAAACGCCGAGTACTATTTGGACGGGTTACAGAGATGGGAACATCGCTGGGAGAAGTGTGTAGAGTTACAAGGAGACTATGTTGAAAAACGCCGAGTATTATTTGGACGGGTTACAGAGATGGGAACATCGCTGGGAGAAGTGTGTAGAGTTACAAGGAGACTATGTTGAAAAACGCCGAGTACTATTTGGACGGGTTACAGAGATGAGAAAATCGCTGGGAGAAGTGTGTAGAGTTACGAAGAGACTATGTTGATAAACGCTGAGTACTCTTTGGACGGGTTACAGAGATGAGAACATCGCTGGGAGAAGTATGTAGAGTTACAAGGAGACTATATTGAAAAACGCCGAGTACTATTTGGACGGGTTACAGAGATGGGAACATCGCTGGGAGAAGTGTGTAGAGTTACAAGGAGACTATGTTGAAAAACGCCGAGTACTATTTGGACGGGTTACAGAGATGAGAACATCGCTGGGAGAAGTGTGTAGAGTTACAAGGAGACTATGTTGATAAACGCTGAGTGCTCTTTGGACGGGTTACAGAGATGAGAACATCGCTGGGAGAAGTATGTAGAGTTACAAGGAGACTATGTTGAAAAACGCCGAGTACTATTTGGACGGGTTACAGAGATGGGAACATCGCTGGGAGAAGTGTGTAGAGTTACAAGGAGACTATGTTGAAAAACGCCGAGTACTATTTGGACGGGTTACAGAGATGAGAACATCGCTGGGAGAAGTGTGTAGAGTTACGAGGAGACTATGTTGATAAACGCTGAGTACTCTTTGGACGGGTTACAGAGATGAGAACATCGCTGGGAGAAGTATGTAGAGTTACAAGGAGACTATATTGAAAAACGCCGAGTACTATTTGGACGGGTTACAGAGATGGGAACATCGCTGGGAGAAGTGTGTAGAGTTACAAGGAGACTATGTTGAAAAACGCCGAGTACTATTTGGACGGGTTACAGAGATGAGAACATCGCTGGGAGAAGTGTGTAGAGTTACAAGGAGACTATGTTGATAAACGCTGAGTACTCTTTGGACGGGTTACAGAGATGAGAACATCGCTGGGAGAAGTATGTAGAGTTACAAGGAGACTATGTTGAAAAACGCCGAGTACTATTTGGACGGGTTACAGAGATGAGAACATCGCTGGGAGAAGTGTGTAGAGTTACAAGGAGACTATGTTGAAAAACGCCGAGTACTATTTGGACGGGTTACAGAGATGAGAACATCGCTGGGAGAAGTATGTAGAGTTACAAGGAGACTATGTTGAAAAACGCCGAGTACTATTTGGACGGGTTACAGAGATGAGAACATCGCTGGGAGAAGTATGTAGAGTTACAAGGAGACTATGTTGAAAAACGCCGAGTACTATTTGGACGGGTTACAGAGATGGGAACATCGCTGGGAGAAGTGTGTAGAGTTACAAGGAGACTATGTTGAAAAACGCCGAGTACTATTTGGACGGGTTACAGAGATGAGAACATCGCTGGGAGAAGTATGTAGAGTTACAAGGAGACTATGTTGAAAAACGGCGAGTACTATTTGGACGGGTTACAGAGATGGGAACATCGCTGGGAGAAGTGTGTAGAGTTACAAGGAGACTATGTTGAAAAACGCCGAGTATTATTTGGACGGGTTACAGAGATGGGAACATCGCTGGGAGAAGTGTGTAGAGTTACAAGGAGACTATGTAGAAAAACGCCGAGTACTATTTGGTCGGGTTACAGAGATGGGCACATCGCTGGGAGAAGTGTGTAGAGTTACAAGGAGACTATGTTGAAAAACGGCGAGTACTATTTGGACGGGTTACAGAGATGGGAGCATCGCTGGGAGAAGTGTGTAGAGTTACAAGGAGACTATGTTGAAAAACGCCGAGTACTATTTGGACGGGTTACAGAGATGGGAACATCGCTGGGAGAAGTGTGTAGAGTTACAAGGAGACTATGTTGAAAAACGCCGAGTATTATTTGGACGGGTTACAGAGATGGGAACATCGCTGGGAGAAGTGTGTAGAGTTACAAGGAGACTATGTTGAAAAACGCCGAGTATTATTTGGACGGGTTACAGAGATGGGAACATCGCTGGGAGAAGTGTGTAGAGTTACAAGGAGACTATGTTGAAAAACGCCGAGTACTATTTGGACGGGTTACAGAGATGGGAACATCGCTGGGAGAAGTGTGTAGAGTTACAAGGAGACTATGTTGAAAAACGCCGAGTATTATTTGGACGGGTTACAGAGATGGGAACATTGCTGGGAGAAGTGTGTAGAGTTACAAGGAGACTATGTTGAAAAACGCCGAGTACTATTTGGACGGGTTACAGAGATGGGAACATCGCTGGCAGAAGTGTGTAGAGTTACACGGAGACTATGTTGAAAAACGCCGAGTTCTATTTGAACGGGTTACAGAGATGGGAACATCGCTGGCAGAAGTGTGTAGAGTTACAAGGAGACTATGTTGAAAAACGCCGAGTACTATTTGGACGTGTTACAGAGATGAGAACATCGCTAGGAGAAGTATGTAGAGTTACAAGGAGACTATGTTGAAAAACGCCGAGTACTATTTGGACGTGTTACAGAGATGGGAACATCGCTGGGAGAAGTGTGTAGAGTTACAAGGAGACTATGTTGAAAAATAAAAAAATTCTGGAATTTTCTTGTATCTTTAGTAGGTTGCAATTTTTTCAGACTATTCTCGTAATTAATTAGTGTAGATGTTTAAAAGAATTTATTTTGAGGGGAATAAAGATTTTTCCGAATTGTTAATATGTTTTTACTCACAAGGATTTCACACAAAGAATACAAAAGATTTAATACTGGTACTTTGTACAATGAGAACTATTACTATATTTTAATTTTACTGTGAAAATAAACTCTTAATTTTATTATTCAGTACAGAGCAACATGTCCTTGTCAGTGTCACGAAAGAAAATAGTAATCAATTACTCAGATGTTGCGAAAGACAAACTAAGTCAAACCCACAGCAAAAAGCAATCTGCATCGTAAACAACATTCATAAATATATGCAACGAAACCATTGCAATCTACGATAAAAAATGGGCACGTGTATCTTAATGCCATCTGTAGGCAGCTCATGCAAGTTCAACAAATGAGCTTGAAAACCCGCATCTTGTTCAATGTAAACAATGCAGTAACAGTAATGAACCTGTATAGTGGCTGTACCTACGTCACTCTTGCTGGGTAACAAGCGAAGGTCGCGCGGACAGTACTTTATGCGGGCGCCAACAGAAGTTAGGCACGAAATATGGTCTTGTGGACAGAGGTTCGACTCTGTTGTTCATCAT